>JALLOZ010000744.1:0-10702 GCA_036939875.1 Thalassiosira pacifica
AAGTCACATAGCCTGTGAGCTCCGTGAGTGCAGTTGGGCATTCATGTGGGACTCCACAAGCAGATTTCATCTTCCATAGCTGCGCAGTTACGGGCACCATACAGCAGCAGCCACAACTACAGGGACTTCGCTGTCGTCATCCACCATCCCACAGCAATTCATTATTGCTTGAGCTTGAACGAACAAGCAAGTCCGTCCCAATCCACCGTCATCACTGGTATCTCCGATGGCATCTTCAACGCCAAGAAGGTACTTTGCTTGCATCTCGTGTCTTCTTTATTTGCTTCGCGTTCGAGCGCATTACAGAATAATGTCGATGCAAGGTACGCTTTGTTTCTTTTCTAGTTGTGCGCTTAATTTATTCAGCAGAACAATTGCTACTGCAAAATTACTACTGACATTGCTAACCATATTGCTGTTACCATTGCACTAATACTAGCGGGTAAAATCAAGGAGTGAGAAAGAGGAGAAGGTGTGAGCAGGGAGGAGCGGAGCGAAGAAGAAGAGGGGGGGATAGGAGTAGGGGGAGAATAACAAGGACGAGGAGGAATAAGAGGTGTGGGTGGTGGATAATTACAAGGCGAAGTTTGGAGGACAAGTGTGGGGCGGGGAAGGGGTGGCAGTACACAACAAAGGAGGAGCAAGAGGTGGATGCAGTGGAGGAGTACCATTCAGAATAGCAAGGAGAAGTATCAGAACAGGGCGGAGGACAAAGGTAGAGGCAGTGGAGCAGTGCAATGAGGAAGAGTGAGAGGAAGGAGGAGTATGAACATATGGAGGAGGAGGTAGAGGCAGTGAAGGAGTACAATGAAGAGGAGGAGTGCGTGATCGAGGATGACAAGGAGTGAGAGCGAGGAGAATAGAAGGAGTGCAAGTGAGCGAGGAGCAAGAGCAAGGTATTAGAAGCAAGGTTGGGGGCAGGCAAGATGAGCGCAAGTTCCAATACAACCATGTGGTTGCCAGCAAACATGGCATACATTGCATTGTTGTTGTTGATGTTGGTGAGCAAGAATGAATTGAGTTGCGGTCGGAGCGAGCCTTGGGTAGGCCATCTTACACAAAATAACTAGTAAATATATTTAGTGCGAGATTTGTACTTTGTGTTCGACACTAACATACATCGGTGTATGACATCATTCTTCATGATTGTACGCGCACTTGCACTATTCGAACCTTATTTCGAGTAATCCATGGACTCTTGATTAGCAAAAAAAGTGTCAAAGATTTGGATGCCTCAATAAGTATGTGGGAATAAGTAAAAGATACCTGTAAGTAGGACTATACCCAAGGTCGCTCTATTCTAAAGATTCTATTCCAGAAAAGAGACCCTCAAAAGTGGCAATTTTGCATATCGGGTACAATTGTACCCCTAATGTAGAAAATCACGGAAATCTCTATGATAAGCTGTCAATACACAGTGATTAAAAGTTAAATAAAGAACCAGACATTGCTAAGTCACTAAGTTACCTATAGAAAATAACGGGACAGCAATTGCAATTTATCGGGTACAATTGTACCCCATAATTATTGGGTACATTTGTATCCGATAATGTAGAAAATTGGTGAAAACTCCATGACAAGTTGCCAGTATACAGTGATTATAGTGAAATAAAGATCAAAATATCACAAAACCACTAATTTACCCAACAAACATAACTAGACATCCATATCCATCCCACTTTCAATATCAAGATCAGCATAATAAGTTATCGCACATTTCTTCTTCCTATTCGGCCTCCTCAACTCACCTCCAGCAGATGCAGAAGTATCAGTTTTCCGTTTCTGGGACAACGTCAAGGGGGCTGTCTTTTGAGACCTGGTATTGTATTTTGGTCTTGGTTTCAATTTACGAGGAGACCTGCGCAGTGTGGGAATAGTGGTGTCACAACCAGACTGTTCCTTCTTTCGAGGTGATGTGTGAATCACCGGCTTCGGGGTGACTGTTGCCACATTCAATAATGAGTCAAGATATTTCACCCGGTGCCATCTTTCGAAACAACTGGACTTGCTTTTCCCATGAGGTACAATGCAGAGAAAAACCTGGCATGTAGCACAAGAATATGTTGTCTGAAATGCTGCACCCGCCCCCTTCAGCGCGGTGCAAAGTATGCATCGGCGACTAGATTCTCGAGTGCACTTTTGTTGTTTAGTTGCTGAATTCCACTCATCTGCTGGCTTGGAAGCCTGCTTGGGTGCTGGCTTGGTTGCTGCCATCGGTGCCAAATCTGATACACCTGTTGGTTTGGTAGCCTGATTGGGTGGGGGCTTGTCCGCTGTCACCAGCTTGGCCGCCGACTTCTCCGCTGGTTTGGAAACTGCATTGATTATCGAGTTACTTGAATCCATGATTTTCTTCTTTCCACTCGACTGAGAAATTGACCGATGTGCATGATTCAGTCTCAAATCGCGACGGATGTGATCTAGCATCTCATCTTTGCAGAAACGCTCGAACATTTACCGCTTTTTGTCAAACGATCGAACATATTTAATTGCCTCAGCTATCCAGGATGATAGTTTCCGAGTTGTCATCTCAAGCATTTCATCCTCATTGCTGTCGCATCCGGCGGCAGACTGACAGCGCATTGGAGAACCAGGAATGATTCCAATGAGTGGTTTCATGACAGTGTAGGTTGTGGCCAACTTGTAAATAACTTCTCTCAAGGTGAAATCCTTCTTGAGATTCCATAGATGTGCCTGGATGCGAGTGAAGCCCTGTCCTTGAGGTATAGCCTTTGATGGGAAGCAGTGTTTCTTCGAGAAATAGACAGCAAGTGCCAACTTCTTCACCTCTCGCATCACTAACATTTGCTTTGGCGAGTCACGGTGGAAGTCAAACATCATGTTCCCTAAGTGACGCATCATTTCATCAATGCGGCCCTTTCCCCGGTTCCAGGCTGATACAATTACAGGCACTATCCTTTTTGCAAGTGGTAGTGGCAGCCCTGCAGACCGTACCTTCTTCAACAATATTTTCCAAATGCAGTACGAAACATAAATTGATTCAATGTCAATTGGATACTTCGATGTTGATATAACTTCTGGACGAATATTTGGAATGTGAGAAATTGGATCATCACTCTCCCATGCATCCTCGTACGCCCACTTCAAACAACGTTCATATACACCTTTCAAAATGTTCAGAAACATCAAGCGCTTGATCCTTGGAATGTGGATGAGCGTGGCATACCTTTGAACAGAGATTGCAACAATAAAATCACAACAACATTTCAGCATAGAAAAGTATTTCCGTTCAAATGAAAATATGAAATAGTGTCGCTTTGCCCAGCTACAACAAATACGACAAAGTCAAGATTTGTAGCAGTGGCGTGATGAAGGATTTGTGATCGGTATGAAACATCATACACAAGTTGCTTGAATTCCTCATCTCCAAACTCACAAGAGGAAAAGGTACCGTGACACTCCAGTGCTGGGAGGACCTTTTTACGAAGAACCTTCTTACCGGTTAGAGTTTTGATCTCTAATCCACAGTTGAATTGAATCTGATCAGGTTTGTTGCCGTCCTCACTATCTCCGCTCTCATCGTCATCACCCAACCATTTGTAAGAAGAGGCAGGCATGCTCAAGCGCAACCATCCATCCAAAGAGGTTGCAAGCCAGTGGTGCTCTTTGTTTCGGAGTAGCCCACATTCCCATATATCCTCCATATTGCACCCAATTCCCTTAACAACTGCACTCATTACACTGCGTATGTTATCCTTGTTCAGTGAGCCTAACTTCCAGGCCAACCGGTCCTTATTAGCAAGTGGGGCCAACATAGTTCTCTTCATGAAGAATTCCTCCTCTGTCATCTCCACTGTAGACACAGCCCCCCTTTGCACTTGCTTAATGAGTTGTGACTTAATCAAACCAGAATGTTTTTGCTTGTAGACCCTGCAGATTTCTTTCAACTGGTCCACAGTAAGGGAGTTCAACTGCACCACTGGCTTGGTCTGATGAGCTAGCATTTCTGTCATTGTTGCTTTGTCGGCTGGAGTTTTCAACCTCTTCCCTAAATCATTGTGCAGTAGAGACTGCTCTTCTGGAGACAACATGCTAGTCATGTTTGGGACAACATCGTTGGTCACTGTTGATGTCATAGTGTATAGTCGAGAACGAATCCACTCTACACCACTTTGCATCTTAGTATTCTCGTATACAGCGTGACTGTCGTACTGATAGCGAATCTCAGCTTGACGGGCATTAATCAGATCAATGGGATTGTACTCATCACTTTGAGACAGCACGTTGGCGGCATTCTCAAAAGTCATGGCATACTTAAAGTCGTCATAGTTTGTGACATAGTCAAATTTTCCATAGCTGAGAGATGACATGGACGATTGTAGAAATGTAACACGTCCGGTGCCATTTCGGTAAACAACAAGGTGAAGAGTTCGCTCACCAATGGCACAAGTTGCACCAAGTGTCAACATTGGCCCATTCTCCAAAATGTCTCTCTGTTCCCTTGTCGTCTTGTATCTAGTCGTCCCAAACTTGACTGGCATAGAAGCCCCCCGCTTGGAGGTGTTGAGATTTTCCAAATCAATCTTGTCCGCCATCTCATGGTATTCGCCCTCATTGTAACCCCGGTCTCCGCCCATGCAAGCACCACCCATATTTACTTGCTTGTTGTTGGTCACTCCAGTGATGATGGATAGATTTGCTATGATGGTGTCTGTATTTGATTCACCATGGTGACTATAATGAGTTGACAAAGGTATGCCAGTGTACA
This sequence comes from Thalassiosira pacifica, assembly GCA_036939875.1. NCBI lineage: Eukaryota > Bacillariophyta > Thalassiosirophyceae > Thalassiosirales > Thalassiosiraceae > Thalassiosira > Thalassiosira pacifica. The sequence goes on from JALLOZ010000744.1 coordinate 4,730, forward strand.
TCGAGTTGACACAATTGCCTACAGGGCCAAACGCCTTGGCACTCTTGGATCGTGACAGAGATATGTCATTGAACTTTGTTGACCGTCCCCGCAGCTTCTTGTCATCAGTTGTAAGGCCGGAATGCCCCTCGATGTAGGCAAGTTTAGACGCATGCCCTCCCAAATCTCGGAGTAACTTCTGTAGCTCTTGGTCAATGCCATACACTGGTGCAAAATGAAGCGCCTCATCATCATTATTGTCTTTGGGATTGGACTTATTACTGCTGCCAGAAAAACTGCAAAGAAGTTGATTGAGACGATCGGTCTGTTGCTTAAATGTCTTGCCAGTCAGATTCTTTACCTCATTTGAGACAATAGGGTACGCATTGGGATGGGCACCAACGTCAGAGACATTACAACGGTAAAAGCACATGCCATAGAAACATCGAAGGAAAGGCTGAAACTCTGGGTACTGAATCACAGGCTTGCTGTGGACCTGCAACCACCGATTCATGAGTAAAAGTAGGGGAACAAGGGTTTCCGAAGGACAGTATGTATTGAGCAACTCGCTTTCTGTCAGCACCCTGACGGCAGTACAATTCAAAATTGCCTCAAACTCGGCAATGAGTCTTTTCCGCAATTCCCGAACCTCCTGAACATATTTCAACTCAATGCGGATGTCTGTGACATTGAACCCAATAGATATGTCAGCAGATTTGACAGGCTGCATCTCAAATCTGGTAGGGACGCCATCTTCTTCATCAACATCATCCTCATCTTCCTCCCCAACAGATGGTGTCCACGATTCATCATCAGAGACATCGTCATCTTCTCCGTCATCGTCGGTGGATTCTTCCATTCCAGTAGAAGTGTTGGCAGCCGTCCCTTCAGAATCAAGCGCTCTTGGTGTCAACAACTGTGCTAGGGCCAATACCTTGGCATTTCTACGGTCAGAGATCTTGGCAATTTCACCTTCGGGGGCTGGTGTAATTTCCTCAGCATCACTCTCTACACCATCGTCACGGCCACCAACTTGGTTGGCCCGTGACACAACAGTAGCGTCATAATCTGCGTCACAAACCAAGCCATCATCATCGGCCTGAGGAGATGTTGATGCGGAAGTCAAAGACACTGGAACAGAGGATGCTGTGGGCATAGTGTGAAAAATGAAGCATGAGAGGAGATAGTGTAGTGTGTTCAGCTCATGTGATACTTCTGTTTTTGTGAGATCTTGAGCTCCAATGAGCTCCTTGCGATGGAAATTAGGGTACAATAGCTATTTTACATAGTTTCTATGTAGAAATTAATATAACTTTTGGCGCGAAGAAAAAATTCTGACTTGAGACCACACCATCCGTGGGTTGTGCAGAGTCCCGCCGATCCTCCGGGAGAACAACCAATGCAGTCATCGATCGTGCTCCCAGACATCGCATGACCCAACGCGGTCAGTTTCATGCGTGCGTGTCCAAAGGCGAGCTCGATGGAACCCTAAAGAGTGCTAGGGAAGGCCTGGAGCGGTCGTGCGAGCATCAGGAGGACAGTTATGATCTGTGTGCGATGCCGCAAAACAGCAGTTATTGGGTACAATTGTACCCATTACGTGAATTTTGCGGTTCGCCGCGAATTCGCTAAGGGGTACAATTGTACCCAATAATGATGGGGGGTTAACCCCAACGCTGGTGTCAGTCGACCATGTCATGATATCATCATGTAAATGCCGAAATTTATACACAATAGGATTAGTAAAATACATGATCCAAGATTGTGAGTTACAAGATGGATGCATATTGTTTAATCCATGCTAAATATAAATTTAGCAAATTAAAACATGTCCCAAAGATTAAACAAACAATTCGGAAGACTCTGCAATGCATGATAATGTGGCCAGATTGAATGATCAGGCCTTACACTGCTGACAGAATGCATCATCACATGAGCCAAGCGCACACCTTGGTGCTTCCTCATATGATGGGGTGCACCTGATGTTCTTGGTGCTTGACTGAAAACCATTTCCATAATAATCTGCTGGTTGCGCCATCTTGAACTGCCACATGAAATAATAGCCACTGTCAGAGCCCGAGTCTGGGCATCCCAATGTTGTTTCCGTTGCCTTGTACACTTCAAGAGAGCTGGAAATGACTGCGGCAGTCCTCATACTCTGAGTTGCGGTGACACTTGCACTGACATCGACACCCTTGAGGCTGAATCCTGCAGATATCGACTCCTCAAAACCAAAAGCCTCCTCCTTTTCCACTGCTTTGCCACTTGTCGTTTGTGTTGACTCAATGATTTTGTGACTAATTTGTCCTTGGGGCCCAGAAGCAACAAGCGACCACTCGCCTGTGATTCCTGAATGGGAAACACCAAAATTTGGAGTCTCCACATTGAACTGGATGCCATTCATGGCTGTATCATCTCCATTACCAACATTGTCCTCATACCTCACCCTTGCTCCCTTGACCAACTTGTTACCTGTGTACTTCCATGCCTTCCATGCTCCCCACCTTCCCTGGTACACCATTTTCACCTCGCTGTTGCCCCCATCTTTATCAACACAAGATATCTCGAGGCCATTCAATGCCGTATCATCTCCATTGCCAACATTATCCTCATACCTCACCCTCGCCCCACCAATGTACTTTCCATAGGGACACATTCCCCAAGTCTTCCAACCACCCCAATTACCGTCCCAGATAGTCTGTTCCTTTTGATTGCGCCAATCCCTCAAGCCACAATATTTGAGTTTTAGTCCATTTGCGGCAGTGTCATCCGATCCACCACCTTGGTTGTCCTCGAAGCGGATCTGAGCACCACACGCATACAGTCCACCGACCTGAGAGTTCCTCCAAGGTTTCCACGAGCCCCAAGTTCCATCCCAGATGGTGATATCTTCATTTCCATAATCATCAGACTCATGAAGTTTCTACGGGAAATAGATAGATATGCATATGAAAAGTTAGTATGTGTTAAGATTAGATTTCTGACTGTTGTTTTGAAAATCAAAACACGACAAGATGGAGCACTCACATCATCAACCCCCTGCTCCACATCAGATGCAATAGCAATGTCATAAAGGCCCCCACGGAGGAGTTTTGGAGCCCCTTTATCTTCGTGCTCAGCATTCACCTTCACACTTGTCGCATGGCTGGGTGTACTAATGAGAGCAAGGATGGATGCCAATTTGATGAAGATCATTTTGAGGATTTTGTTTGACCCAAAGTGACTCTTTTGAATTTATGAGACCACTTTGAGTTCTCAAAACAAAGGTGAAACAGTGCGTGATAATGCAGCAGGCGCAGCGCGCGCGATACGCAGCGAGCAAGAACGCTAAAAGCTACCACTGGAGGTATTAGGAGTGGTCATCAATCAAGCTACCCAACTGCAAGAAATCGCCATAGGCTGTAAATTGCAACAATACTAATTAGCACGAAGCGCGCAGAACAGAAAAATAACAGATCATCACAAACAACAAAATACTCTCCCATGACTACAATCTGTGTAACACGCGTCACATAAACAACAGTCTTTTTAATTATTAATAATATGAAGTATTATAAGTGATACTTACTATCTTAAAATAGTTGTATCTATTCGTTTCACAGCTTGTAATGTAATCGCAACAAAAAGTTGTGGTGATTTCTTGCTATTGCGTAGCAGCAAGCTATGTCGGTCACACATACTGAGGAATTTATATAAGGTTGAGCGCCGCCATCAAAAGATCTTTGTCAGACATACCACGAAGGAACTGTTAGATGTGGGAGATTCACTGACGTATCGAAGATTGAACGCTGCGCGATAAAAAGATCTCAGCGGGGTCTCGACGGCGCGCGCGCTCGATCGCGCGCTCAGATAATATGGTACATCCAGATAGAGAATGAAAGAGTATCTAGATCCTATGAGTTGTGAGAGGTCTCATTTCTGTTGAAAAATCTCGAGAGAGATGAGATCTCTCAAGAGAGATGAGATCTCTCAAGAGATATGATCTCACAAGTGACGAGATCTCTACAAAATCAAGAATTACTTTGAAAGATATTCATACATCACACAGGCAACACAGTCTCTCTCTCTCTTCAGATGAATAGTATTACAAACAAGTAACAAATACATATCAGCAGCGGCAGGTCCTTGACGCAATTGCCCTTGTAAAAGACACAAGACTATCAGAAGAGATGCGTGCGAATGACACAATGGGGATCAAGGAGATCCAATAGGACGTCAGCGTACTTGTTGAGACTGGCAGTGTATACAATGATTTTATAGTGTTTGGCCATTTCGAGGAGGAAGTCGTTGACGCCAGTGTGTTTGGCCACGTAGGCAAACTGGACTACATCTTCAATCTGTGTGTGAATTGTAGGCATGGAGAGGAATGAGGCATGATTTGTGGTGAGATGATTGTTGGGAAGACAATGTGACACAATGATATGATCAATACACCATTTGATCCTATCGGGATCGTTCCCATGCTGGAGCGCCGAGTGATCTTCGGGGAGGAGGGGTTAATCATGTCCGTGGGGGGGGTATCCAATGGGATGGCTGGGTGTGTCAGCATTGTTGGAAGTAGCATTGTTGTTATTAGTGTTGGAATCTTCATTGGGAATGGAGGGATCCAAGCCACCCTCCAATGGCATTGGTATTGCTGCCCGTCCTCAATGCTCCATTGGCACTGGTCATGTTGATATCCACTCTGTTGTCATTGGCATCATCCTGGACCAATGCCCCTGTCTCGACGTCCACGTGGAGCCAAGGCTCTTTCCCCTACAATATAACAATATAATAATAGTAGTAAATACAAAATATAGCAGTGGCGCATTTTTGTTGTTGCTGTCCTGTCGAGCCTGCTTTGGATGAAAGCGAAATGACGTGACCTCGACAGACCCTCGCTTTGCGCTCGAGCCTGCTTCCGCCTCATGGTTTGCTTGGACTTGAGAGCCTGCAAATGCTTGTGCGGGCGGGCGATGTTAGTTTGAGGATTTGTAAAAAGGAACGTTTCATAATCATTATTTTGTTCTCGCTCACCTTTTCGTCACACCCTCTCGCTCTCGCTGATTGTCATGTGTTGTTATTGTGGCAGTGGCCATAGCGCTGGCCGTGGGGCCGGAATACCAATATGAGCGCCACGACAATGCAAGGCCTCATGGACTCGTCCTCGTGTTGCCTGTGCGTCCTCATGGACTCGTGTTGCCCGCACGCTGCATTCAGATTGTTCTTCCAATCAGAGCTGATCTGCCCAAAACGTTTACTCTCAAGATTCATTCCCGACCACTTGATCATTCATCCATCCATCCATCCGATCATCGAATCATCCATTGTTCATTTGCTGATTCTTGGCTGATTAGTCAATCCATAGATCATGGGTCGCATCATCTTGGATAGTAAAAGCAGGAATAAAATTCAGCATTCAGCGGCAGTTCAGCGCAGTTCAGCGGGAATGAAGAATGGAGTGGGGGCAGATGGCGGACAGGCCGGACGAGGGAAAGGCCATCCAGCTCAAAATAGATGGACAGTTCAATACTGCTTTGGCATCAGATGACGTCATCTATCATCCATCAACTTCAATGTGTGGGTTAAAAAGGCTGTTCCAGTACCAGTCCTAACTCTGACCCTCATTGAAAGTGAGGGTTAGGAATATAATTGGGGGTATCCAGGATGTAAAAGTTACATTGGTATTGAAAATATGCAGAGATACACTAACATCTGCTATCATGCTAGTTTTGAAACTTTCTTTCATCTGAAACCTTCTGTCTTTCTAGCACGCATTTTCTAGCGTTAGCTAGTATTGAAATCTTTTCCACTTGAAACTTCATTTCGTTTTAGCACAGCCACAAGCTGCGGAGCAAAGGCATTTGCTTCAATATCTACATTAATAGCAGGCGGCGCAAACCTCCTTGCCTTTAGCAGCGTGCGTTTATTCCTAATCCGATAAAACCGCACAGTACAAATACTATTCTACTGTTAACCGGTACATCTGAAGTTTGCTCCGCACAAGTATTTAAG
>JALLOZ010000745.1:0-10707 GCA_036939875.1 Thalassiosira pacifica
TTGTCTTCTTTTGTAGTCCCAATCCAGTGTGATGCCGATGTAGCGTTTGCCTTCTTATTCTGTTGTGACTGTGTAATTTTCCTCCAGTGATTCTTTGAGGTGGAGTGTATGCTCTTCTCCCACGTACTTGACCCTGAAATCATCAACTACTAGGGTGAATTGCACTGGGCGCCAGTTGTGCTTTCATAATCCTGGGACCAATTTGCTCTGTCTGTATCTGTGTTTGTTGAGTCATTTTTTGAGGAGCTGGTTAGCAAGCAGTCCACTTTGTGGTAGCCCGTACATTCCACAATGTACGACGATAAAGATGGAGCCGTCTGGTGCTGCTTTGTCTTTGAGTTTGTATTCTTTGATGATCTTGTCCGGTATGCCGGCCAGTTTCATGTGAATGTATTCTGGTCTGTCGAGCGGCGTCATTAGATAAAAATTGGATATGCCCATTGTCGTTAAACGTGCTCTTTTGGTTGATACCACGCTATTGAAGAGCAGTTTTGCAACGAGCATGTCTGCGGATGATGTTGCGACTTCTCCCAGATAATTGATTCGGTCTCCACTGACTGTGAATTGCATTTGGTTCTTTTCTTTCTTTTCCGGTCTGACACTGCACACAAATTGCCCGTACGTGACATCTTTCCTGTGGTCCTTCGGAATGTCTGACTTGCGTATAAATGTGATTGTGCTGGTTGGGTTTTTGATGCAACCGCCAACCCCATTGGCTAGTCTGCCAAATTCATTGGCAGATGATATGCTCCAGTCCTTTTTGTATTTGGGATCTCGCATTAATTGTCTGTAGTTGAGGAGTTTGCCAGTTTCTGCGTCCATCACTGCCATGGCCTGGTGTACCTCTGACTCAACTTGTTTGATTTGTTTTGTTATTCTCTGCAGTTGCCGTTTGTTGCATCGTTCTTCCACCGTTGATGCCTGTCCTCGTCTGCAAGATTCTTTGGTCGGCCTGGTCAGTCGGTTGAGACCTACCTTGGCTTGTGTTTGACTAACTGGTGGCGCTGCTGCCTTAGTACGCGACCTTGTGTTGCGCGCTGGTGCGGCTGCGCTTACCTTGACTTTTGCTGCGTTGCGTTTCTTCTTGCACTTACTTTTCAAGGCCTGCTGATTGTTAGGTTGTGGTGGCCTTTCCATAGGCATCTGCTGCATTTCCACCCTCAGAGCAGCATGCGTGATGACATCTTTCACTTGTTACATTATTTACGTCATTGATCTGGTTTGTCTGCGCTCCCCATTCTTGTCCGGCTCTTGCACCCTCGGAGCTGATGGGGTGTTGGGCTGTGCCATTTCTGTAATGATTGGATCCCGTCATATTTCCTTCTCTGTTAATTGTAGTAGCTGTTGCATGTTGTCTGCGTCATTGTCCAATCCCATTGCCGTAATAGTTTTGGCGCAGTCAGCAATGACCGCCATAACTTTGTCTGTATGCGTGATGGTGGGTCGCGTGATGTTCTTGTGTCTGAATTGCGCCATGTCTGTGAACCATNGTGAACCATTTGCTGCGCGTTGATTTGATATGGCACTGGTGGGTGCGGTAGTGCTCGGTCAAAGTTGCAAGATACCATCCCTCCACCAAATGGTAAGCCCATGTGCCGCGCTTGTCTGTCTTCTCATGTACCTACACAGCGCAGCCCATGGGCGCCAGTGGCATCTTGTTGTAATCAAATGGGCCACTTAGATGCACGTACGCTGCCACATTCAGTGTTGCGTTTGACTGCCTCAAGAGGTTGATTGTTATTTCTGCCTGTGGAAGTAATCTGTCCCACAGTGATGGTGGAAAGTCTTCAGCCGTGCCCGCTAGAATGCTGAGGAAGTGGGCTTTGAAATTTCTAATTGCTACCTCTGCTGCATTGCAGCGGTGGCACCCTGGTAGTACCAATTCCATTTCCATTTGGTATTCATCCTTGATGATGCCCTTCATTGCGTTGGATATCTCATTGTCCAGGACATGTTTCTTGGGTACATTTCCAACCCTCTTTAGTCTGAGCATCAAGGCTTGGTATGCGCCGGTTAACTCTGGGTATTTCCGACTTGTCAATGGTTCCACGAGGATGGTATTACTGTCGATCTTGACCATTACCATAATGTACTTGTTGCCTCGTTGAGATCGCACCAGGAACTGCCCTGTTTGGTCCGAGAAGACTGTTTCTCTGCTGTTATAGACTTTGATGAAGATGCCCCGGACCTTCTTGCCTTGTAATGTCTGCGTGTTTGCATTCTCTAATGGTCTCGGTTTGGGTTTGGTGGACCGCACGTTCTTTCTGCTTTGGTTCATGTGTCCATTTGGCATCTGAGTGGTCTTGGGGTAATACTTGTTGACATTGCATTCAGTGAGCAGTGGCCATCCTGTGTAATTTCCAGCCTTGATAGCCTTGATCCATGTTGACTTGACAGGGTATCCACACACATCGTGCATCCACTTGATTGCCTCCTCTGTGGATGGCAAGTCGTATACACTGTTTGCCTGTTGGAGGTGCTTGCGCGCCTTCTTTGTTGGTTGTCTTGGTTGCCATTGCCCTCTGTGTTGCGTCAGAGGTATGCGGTACCGTCCTCGTTCATCGCGCTTTCCGATGAGGATCGCTGCGCCCTTGCACGTGATGAGGACGTCTTCTTCTTTGTACACCGAGACGCCCTCTTTGGTGAAGATGGACACATTTCCGTCATCTGATGTCTGCCCGACACTCAGCAATGATGTGGGGAACTCATCGAATGTGTCTGCTTCTGCTGCTGTATCTGACATTGTCTGGAATGGGAGCCTGGTGACATACTTCCCATTGCATGTGCCTCCATTTGCTACCCCAACTGTCTTGGCTGATACTCTGAGGATGGGTAAGCCCACCTTAATTCTGTCCTTCTCGCTGAGATAGTGTCGATCCGCCCCTGAATCGTACGTGGCCATTGTTGCGTTCTCTGCTGTGTCGAATGTGGCCATGCTTGGTTTGTTGTTGAATCTTACTTGTTTCCTGTTTGCGTTGAAGCTGCGTACAAATCTGCGTACTGCGGTGCTGAGTGCCTGTCCCGCGTTGCTTGTCCTCTGTCTGATTGTTAATTTTGTTGTTTGTACAGCGTGGGCCGCATCGATGGTGACTCTGCGCACATCTCCGCGGTCCAGTTTTGCCATCGCGGTTCGCTCATCTTCCGCCATGTCGATGTACAAATCCATGACGCCATCATCATCCAATTTGGCTGCCAGCTTGTGCTTGCGGAGCCTTCTGTCTAACCGGCGCTGTTGGCGTTTAGCCGCTTTAAGTCTGAAGTTGCTGGCGGCGTTATTGTTTGTTGTTTGTCCCGGGTTGGCTGAGAATTCTGCTAGTTGAGAGTAGGCATTACTTACTGCTGTATAATACGGGCTAGCTTTTTTTAATTTACCACCTTGTTCTACTGTAATCCATTCTCCTGCTGCTGTCTCATCCGAACCCCCAACGTGTCAATCGTTGCACTCGTCGTACTCCTTGTATGCAATCCCAATCTTCTTGCATACCCACTCTGGTCTCCAACCTTTCCAGTTTTTGTTGTAATTGCATTTGCTGTGCGGGATCTTTTTTGGTTCCGCGTGTGCATATCCATTGCCTCCATACTTCTTGCAATACTTACATCCCGTGGGGTTTTTCTCCCGCGCTTCCTCACTGCTGTCCCGTTCGCTGCGCCTGCTTTTCCTGCTGGTGGACCGTCGGGGAGGTCTCCTACGCGGTGGAGATGGTGAGCGCGATGTTGACGGAGAGCGTGAGCGTCGGTGGCGTGTCTCCTTTTTCTTACGTCGACCTCTGCTGCGTGCTTCCGTGCGCTCGCTGTCTGATGTTGTTGCTGCATTGGCACTCTCGTTAGACGTGTCCGAGTAGTACTGCTCACTGGGTTGGTGATTGACCAGCTGTTGGAGCCTGGTGATGCCCTGGTCTACCATGTCGGCTAATTCTGCTGGCAATTTTGCCGTGCGCCTGTCACGAGCTTCGTCTGCTGCTGCGAGGAATTTGAGGATTGTTCTGATTGATGTCGCATCGTGGATGTGGTTGTATTTGTATTGCTCTTTTATTTTGCGATGGGCGACGCTAATCTCTGCTCCCCAAGTTTGTTGTGCCGCCCATTCCACATTGGCCAAGATGACGACGGCTTTGAGGTCGCTGTGCACCGCCAGACCGTACCCCTGCGATTTTGCTGCGACGACCGCAAATCGTTCCACATTGATAGCGACTGTTTCTCGAAAGTCGAACATCGTTCCCGCGATGCCCACATATTGACGTCTGATTGTTGTTGCTTCTGGCCGCTCCGCACCCTCTGTGATGGCGCTAATTAATTGATGGAGTTGGTAGTCATCAACAGATTTGAAGTCTGTTCCGTCGGTGGACCGCAGGATGGGATTTGTTGTTGCTTCCCCAACTAGCGCTGTTATGCCCGCCGCTATCCCCTCCTTAACTCCAATTGCCGCCAGGCGGAAGACGTTTTGTCGGTCTGCTTCGTCTTGCGCGTCGGAGAGGGTTGTTATTTCAGCCTCGACTGGTGCTGCTGTCGTGCTGGCGGCCTTCGCGGTGGCTATTGATTCCGCGAGGACGTCTTTGCGCTTGATGGCCACTGTGCTCTTGAACTGTGTGAGCGTATTGGGCGTCTCGCTGGTGAGGCCGCGCATGCCATCGGATGAGTCTTCGAATAATTGGCGTTCGAGGACGCGCTCGATCTGGATGGTGAGGGTTTTGGCGTCGTTGTACGCGTAGCCCCCAACTTCGTTCTTGTGGAGGAGAAGTTCGGCCATTTCCGCGCGGACCCTGGTCCTAGCGTCCGTCCGCACGCGGAATAGAGCCCCTCCGTCCATGGTGTTAGTAGGAGATCTACAGAACGTTGGCAATCATGATCAGATTGTCGTGGCGATAACTGATCTCCTAATTTATGGTTGTCTAATGTTCGTGCGGTGAGCGTTCGCTCACCTCTAGGTACTTGCACCTAGTCTGGCCTTCAACCGGGAACCCGCCAGGGCCCGTTTATGGGCCATCGATCTGATCGTAGATAGCTACTGTTATCTTAGATCATCAAAGCCTCTTTCATTCCTGTGTACATCAATATTCTGGAAGAGGCCCAGCGAAAGTCCACCTCCACCCCTCTCCCTCTATGTAACGCTACTCACCTCGCCACAGCAACCAAAGCAGTCATGGCAGCGCAAGAGTATCCTGGCAATACCAGAGAGTGGGAATGCCTCATCTCCTCTGAGCGCACATAGGCAAATTTGAAGAAAAAATACACCACAGCGCACAACCTCCGCCAACTCTAATGCAAAGCAACCAATGGAGGAATCGCGCCTGGGGCAGCCAATGTGGCACCATGTGCACCCAATGCAGCACCACTGATAGACTCTGGCACCTTACCAACCCAACCTCTCATGACTTCACCCAACTTTGAAAAGCTTGACAACTATCTCAACAACATTGCTGCTGCCACAACCAACAAGAAAGCAGTGCTTGCCGATCTTGTTGCGTCCATCTCGAAACTCACTGACGCCAACAAAGTCCTCACTGCAACTAATGCCAAACTAACAACTCAACTGTTGGCTTGTATCCCGACCTCCAACAATCCTTCCAATCTGTCGACTTCGTGGGTTGATTGCCACGCAAATTGTAACAGAAACAACCTGGGGCACTTCCTTGTCGGTGGCTACTGTTGGACACATGGATGGCGCGTCACGCCGGAGCACAACAGTAGGACGTGCAATCGAAAAAAGGAAGGCCACGGCAAAGCTCAAGAAGCAGCTACTCGTGCCAACTTGATGGGCGGAAGCATAGCAAACAAAGGTTGGGACGAATGACGTGCCGGGGCCGCCCTGTCGTGTAGCATAATATCTAACAAAAGTAACAACATTTTATCTCAAAACAATGTCTTAAACTTAGCTCCTGCTGCACCTCAAAGCTATAGCCCCACCCCAACAATCCCCCCACAAGCCAACCAACCAACCAACCCACCAGGTACCCACCACCAATCCAACCCCTCCAGCCTCCCAACCACTAGTTCTCCATGAAACTGCCATCGCAGACACAGGAGCCAGCGGCATCTACCTCACTCCAACAGCTCCCTGCACCAACCTGTATGCTGCTGCACCTACAATTCAAGTAGGCACTGCAACAGGTCAGGTCCAAACCTCCACGGCCACAGCATAGCTCACTCTGCCCAACCTCCCTCCCACGGACGCCCACATCATGTCACACTTTGCACAATCTTTCCTGGGGATTGGTACGTTCTGCGACGCAGATTGCACCGGAACCTTCACCCGACGCAGCGTCACAGTCTTTGGCCCAGCAGGAAAACCTATCCTCGCCGGTTGGCGTGAGTGAAGCGGCTCCAAGCTCTGGCGATTCTCCATCTGCCCTGACCGCCAACCCAAGCCGAGCCCATCATCTCGCACTACTTCCCTCCAAGCCTTCAGCGCGTACGACTTACCCAGTGTTGAGGCCTTAATCAAGTACCTCCATGCTTCCGCCGGCTTTCCCGTCAAATCAACTTGGTTAGCAGCCATCAAGGCTGGCAATTACTCTTCATGGCCAGGCCTCACCTTCACCAATGCATCCAAGTATTGCCCTGACACCGAAGAGACCACCAAAGGCCACATGACTCAGACCTGTCAAGGTCTACGATCCACCAAGCCCAAGCCCAAGACATATGCCCAAGTCCTACAAGACTCCCCTGTTCCTGTCTCTGCTTCTCTGCCTGTTTCCGTTAACCCTGCTGTTCTACCCTGCACGCAATCGAACGAGATCCACGTCCGTGTAGAATCTGTCAGCAGACTTTACACAGATGACACCGGTTGCTTCCCAATTCATTCCCGCAAAGGCAACCAGTACATCATGATTGCCTACCACTGCGATTCCAACACAATCCTCCAAGCCCCCTTCAAGACTTGATGGGTCAATTGCCGCGCAAATTGTAACAAAAACAACCCAGGGCGATTCCTTGTCTGTGGCTACTGTTGGACTTATGGATGGTGCATCACACCGGAGCACAACAATAGGACGTGCAATCAAAAAAAGGAAGGCCACGGCAAAGCTCAAGAAGCAGCTACTCGTGCCAACGTGATGGGCGGAAGCGTAGCAAACAAAGGTTGGGTCGAATGACGTGCTGGGGCCGCCCTGTCGTGTAGCATAATATCTGACAAAAGTAACAACGTTTTATCTCAAAAAAATGTCTTAAACTTAGCTCCTGCTGCACCTCAAAGCTATAGCCCCGCCCCATCGATCCCCCCAACAGCCAACCAACCAACCCACCAGGTACCCACCGCCAATCCAACCCCTTCAGCCTCCCAACCACTAGATCTCCATGAAACTGACATCGCAGATACTGGGGCCAACGGGATCTACCTCACATCCAAAGCTCCCTGTTGCGGTGTCAATCCTACTTCTTCTCCAATTTGGGTGGACACCGCAATTGGATAGATTCAAACATCCATTGTCGTGGCTTGTTTGACCCTCCCACAACTACCATCAATTGAGGCCCACATCTTACCAACCTTCCAACATTCTCTCCTTGGCATTGATAAACTTTACAATGCAGATTGCACTGTAACTTTCTCCAAATACACTGTCACCATCTATGATCCCGTTAAGACCCCCATTATTATGGTTTGGCATGAACGCCATGGCCCCAAGCTTTGGCGCTTCTCTCTCTGTCCCAACAAGCAACCAAAGCATGGGCCCTGGTCAACCACTACCTCTATTCATGCCTTCAGTGCCCATGACCTGCCCAGCGCCAAAACCATGGTCCACTACCTATATGCTGCTGCTGGCTTCCCAGTCAAGTCCACTTGACTTGTAGCCACTAGCACCAGCAATTACTCCACCTGGTCAGGTCTCACCTATAGCAATGCTTCCAAGTACTGCTCAGACTCCAAAGAAACCTCCAAAGATCACATGAAGTAAACCTGCAAGGGGCTCTGTTCTACCACCAAGACCTACTCTCAAGCCATCCGGCAGTCCCCCAAGTTGACTGCCCCTGTTTCTGTCTCTCTCTTGCTCAGCATCCCATCCAACGAGCTCTACATCAACAGCAAGCACATCAGCAAGCACATCAGCAAACTATACATCAACTACACAGGCCGCTACTTAATCCGGTCTTGCAAAGGCAATCAATACATAATGATAGCCTAACATTGCGACTCCAACATGATCCTTCAGGTCCCGTTCAAGACCAAGAAAGATGCCCACCATATTGAAGCCTAAAACTCCATCATACAATGCCTCTAAGACCATGGCCACCATGTCGACCTCCAAATCCTTGACAACAAGGCTAGCACTGCCTGCAAGTGCGTCATCAAGCAGGAATGGAGGTACAACTACCAATGCCGCTTGATGTTCATCGCCGCAATGCTGCCGAACGCGCAATCCAAACCTTCAAAGTGAATTTCCTCTCCATGTTTGCCAGCGTTGATGGCAATTTCCCTAAGTTCCTTTGGGATCTCCTTTTGCCCCAGACCAAACTCACCCTCAACCTGTTGCATCAAGCAACACTTGCCCCACCAAGTCAGCATGGGAATACTTCAACGGCCCATTCAACTATGATGCCACTCCCATTGGCCCCCTTGGCTGCAAAGTCCTCACTCACAACAAACCTGGCACCAGTAAATCCTGGGATCTCTGCAACTGTGATGGTTTCAACATTGGCCCCGCTTTCCGGCACTGCCGTTGCTTCCAGGTTGTTGACCAAGACACTAAGGCCCTCAGCTTCTCCGACATTGTTGAGTTCCGCCATTCCTATTGCAGTCAACCAAGCCTTGCCCAAGCCAACCTAATCACTCATGTATTGCATTTGCTGACCAGTGCCATCCAATATCTGTCTGCTCTGACTTGAAACACCCAACTAAACACCATTGCCAGTCGCCGTACCCTATTTAGAGAATGACAAAGGCATTCACCCTTACAACCAGACCCTGTTAAACCTTTACCTGCTGTTCCAGTCCTGCCTACCCCCCGAACAGAGGTGCCCAGCCAGCCACAAGTCTCTCCACTGTCAGCTCCAAGGGTGCAGCCTACACCAGCTCCACGTGTGCAACCTACACCAGATCCAAGGGTGCACCCGCCTCCAGCTCCAAGGGTACAGCCTACACCAGCTCCAAGGGTGTACCCTCCACTGTCTCCAACAATCTTGCTGGCTTGTCCTCTCATCACCTTCCATCATGTGTCTCCTAAAGGGTGGCCCTCACCACCGGCCCCAGTTGCCAGCCGCACCCGCTCTCAAATGCTCCCCGCTGCGGCCCAACCCGGACCCGTTGCTTGGCATACTGCAGCCCAACCCAAACACGCTGCTTGGTACATGTGTTCTCACACACTTCAAGCCAACACTGTCACTCCCTTGGCTATCTCCAGCTGTTGTTTTCCTCTCAGCTTCTCACCCACTAGGCTAGTCCCATAGTTGATATAAAAACCGGCCAAACTCTTGAATATCGGCAACTCAGACAACATCCCAAATACCAAGAAATCTAGAACAAGTCCTACGCAAATGAACTTGGCCGCCTCTGCCAAGGCATCAGAACCGGTCCCAACAACAAATGCCAATATGTCCAAGACATGAACACCTTCTTTGCCAGTAACTACGACGACGTCCCCAAGGACCGGCGCAAGGAAATCATTTACACCAAGGTTGTCTGTATGTATTGTTCCCAAAAAGTAGATCCTCATTGCACTCATATTACCATTGGCAGCAATCTCATCTGTTACCCTGACAATGTCAGCACTCCCATTGGCTCCATCAAACTTGCAAAGCTCGTGTTCAATAGCATGTTGTCTTGTTGTGGTGCAAACTTTGCTTGTTTTGACATTAAAAACTTTTATCTCGGATCCCCCCTCAGCCACTCTGAATACATTCAAATCAAGCTGGCTGACATCCCTGATGCCTTCATTGACAAATATGAACTCACCCCCAAAGTCAAAGACAGTTGGGTCTATTTTGAAATTTGCCATGGCATTTATGGCCTCCCGCAGTCCGGAAAGCTGGCCAACAACCTCCTCAAAAAATGCCTTGGAGCAGCTGGCTACTACAAAGCCACCACCACACCAGCCTCTGGCTCCACAAATGGCATCCCGTCTTCATCACCCTAATAGTTGATAATTTTGGAATTGAATACGTCAGTGAACGCCATGATCACCATCTCTGAGACGTCCTCAAGAAACATTACAAGATCACCGAAGACTGGGAAGGCACCAAATTTGCCGACATTGATCTCAACTGGGACTACACCAAATGAACCTGCCGCCTCTCCATGAAAGGCTACATCCGCAAACTCCTTGCCCAATACGGTCACCCCATTCCCCGCAAATGCCAACTTTCATCCTACAAGCACACACCTATCATTTACGGTGCCATAGTTCAACAGTCCAAAGAAATCAACACCAGCCTACCACTCAATGAAGCTGGCATCTGTCAAGTCCAAGCCGCGATCAGCTCTGTCCTCTGGCATGCTAGCGCTGTTGGCAACATGCTCATGGTTGCTGTCAGTGCCATTGGCTCTTCCCAAGCATCAGCTGCAGAAGCCACAAACAAAGCTATCACCCGACTCCTGGATTACCTTGCCACGTATCCTGATGATGGTATCATCTAATGCGCAAGCAATATGATTCTTACTGCCCATGCCGATGCCGTATTCTTCAACAAGTCCAAAGCCCACAGCTGCGCTGGCGCACATGTTTTAATGTCTGAAAAAATCCTGTGTCCTTTTGTAATGGCAGATCGGAAGAGCAC
>JALLOZ010000748.1:0-10692 GCA_036939875.1 Thalassiosira pacifica
CACCAGTTACCAGTCTCCAGTGCACTAGTCCACCAGGCCTCAGTCCCCACTCCTCAGTCGCCAGTCACCAGTTACCAGTCACCAGACAATAGTTGCAAGCAGCCAGACACCAGATACCAGTCGTCAATCAATCAGACACCAAGCCAGTCGCCAGTCACAAGTGGTCCATGGGAATAGAATGAATCATCTGATTTGGTTAATTAACCATCACGTGTTAAGATCCCCCCATACTAGCTTGTGTCACAATAGTGAAACAGTGGAAATATCATATAATTGGTCATAATTACTCATTACCTGTTGGAATCCCCCACACTACCTTGTACCACAATAGTGAAGTAGAAGAAATATGGCTGACTAAAGTGGGATTTGAACCCTAGACCAAAAATAATAAATTTTGCACAATTAGTCTGTGAAAATATTAAAAAAAAGGTCAATTTTAAGGTTCATTGATGCAGAACCAGGTTACTGTTGCCTGGCAATAAGATCGTTGCCGAAAATTGGCATCGGCATCAAAAATTAGTAAAAACAAGAAATGGCAAAGCCAAACAAAAATCAGCTTCAAAAAAATCAAATGTTGAACAAGAATCAACAGCACACTCAAAAATCAGCCGTGGAGCAAAAACCAACGGCAAATGAGTGTGAGAGATGAATTGGTTTGTTGTGAGTTGCTAAGATGATGAATGTGAGCCGCCAGGCCTGAGTGCTCTGCCACCTGAGCTAACAAGAAGATACAGATATATCTTAACCTTGAAAATAGAGGCATTGAAACGGTATTCGAACCCGGGTCCTAATGTAATTCGCACATTGGCTCTCCCACTGAGCTATTCAAGGCATATTTTTATCTCGGATCACTCTGTATCCATACTCTCGTAGGGGACTCGAACCCCTGTCAACTCAGCGCCGGGCGTAGAAGGTGTGTAGGTACGACTACACATTAGCCGAGTGTTATGACACCCTAGTGCAGCCACCCTGCACATGACAATAGGGCCGTCCCTTTCGGGAGGCTAGACAGCGTTGGTAAATTGACCTACTCACTCGAGCCGTCCCGAAGGGAGCATATTATGATGAATATGAGCCGCCAGGCCTAAGATATGACGTGTTGGTAGCCAGATGTATTTTCATTATCAGCTTTAGGTATGACGAGGAAATCCCCCTCTTTTCTCAATGACGATGTGAGAAGTTGGTAGCGATTGTACGTAATTGCATATTTAGCGATCTTCGATGATTTCACGACAATGAAAAACTTCAGCTGATCATCACGATGACATATATCAAATTGCTCATTTCCAATTCCTGAATGGGCCAACCACGGATTCTTCTCATGTTTAAAACACGACTCTGCATTCAATTCTGTATTATGACATACATTATCAGGATTGTCTTCATCCAATTTATGTTGTACATCACTGGTCTTCCCCACTTTTGTCGAATCATCATTGGCTCCTGCTATTTATGCTAGCGTCAGGTTCTCGTTGAACAATACTGTTACTTCCGCTTTTTCTTGTTCAACATTGGATTGAATCGATTGACCATTGTCTATCTTGTTTTTTCCCCGAACACACTTGGTCTGCTTCTGACTCTCTTCACCATTGTCTGATAGTTTCCTATTTCGTGAAGAATGCCGTCCTGGGATTTCCCCTTGACTGGCTGAGGACATGGCACCTTTGTATTATCTTCAATAAAGACTAGGATGTTGATGTGAATGCTATTTCATTGATATTGAATATTGATTGTAAATGAGGTTGTTGTTTATCTCATGTTTCTGCATGCATAATGCATGTAGCTGTGCCTACCACTGACTCTCTTGTTGTTATCTACGTCTACCTACCTATCTAGGTAGGCAGGTGCACAGCAATGATCCACCATACATGTGTCTTTCAATCCACGCAGTATTGTGTCTTTAGATCCACGTAAATTGTATCTTTGGATACACAGAAAAAGGTGTCTCTAAATACGCATATCGGTCTAGATAAGCTATGAAAAATGTATCTCAATATCCACATTTATTGGTGTCTCTGGATCCACATACCCTTGTGGATCCGATTATTTAGGACTGAAAGTAAAACAGAAGAAGGTGTCTCTAGATACACATATCAACTTGTGTCCGAAGATTCACATCAATTTGTGTCTATTAATCCACATACCCTTGTGTCTTCAAATCTGTATTTTTGACTGGAAGTAATGTGAATCCACCACCTGAATCAAGATTGACCAAGTGTTCACGTTATTTTGCATCACTACATAGATATATCATGTCCTGTTATATATGATCTTAGTTTTGATTTGATGTGTACTGAGATAGAAACGACAAGATAAACATATTAATGCAAACTAATCCTAACCATAATTTTAGAAATGTCTTATAAAAGTGGATTACTTATAATATGCCTGCCATGGCTTCCAAAAACTCGCCGTCACTACTGTCATGAGGATGATCAGCCTGACAATGCTGCTTTGTTAGATCTATCACTATGTTATCATCATTGTTGCGGTCAACAGATGGCGAAGTCATGTCCTGATTCTTCTTTTGCATATATAGAACAGACAAGTTATCAATTAAGGTTGTAAGTTCAACCCGGATGCATGCAATATCCGACATGTTAAACTGAAACGTTGATTCATCCGTGATCTTTGTCTTAAATTTTTCTTCAAAGTCGGCAGACGTAAAGTCATTGTTTCGCAAGATGTACATGCTGTATGCATACCGACACACGAATACACCACAATCACAGCTGTTAATTTGATGGGGAACTAGACAGGACAAAGCGTGAATTGAAAGAAAGAAAATATGACCGAAAGAATACAAGTATTTTGCAAAACACAAACAATAATCGTACCCTTGGGGGATATCAATGGCATTTTTGCATTGAATGGTGACATGGAACCATTGATTTTTGTTTTAGCCAGGCGTTTCCATTCAAAATTAAGCCATTTGCATACATGTTTTACATATGTGTCTTTATTATGCATCTTGAGTGAATCTAAAAACATTATACTGTGATTGACAAGGTTAGATCCCATGTATCACTAGAAAAGTAGGTGTAAAAAGAATAAACTCACCATGACTTAACAGCCAAATCCGGCACAAAATCAGGCCAATCCAGACAATGATTGTGTGTGATATGCCCAGGATTATTGACAATAAGAAGTGATCAATGTTGATCATCATGCACTGGTATAAATATTAGTGAGTTCTCGAAAATGTTTATGTTTTTTGTGTCCATGATGATGCTGCTCCAGGACCTTCATTCTTGAGAGTGGTCATGAAGTGCATTGTTAAAAAATGTGTCCTGGAATTGTGATTGGTTGATACATCGCGACTGATCCTGTACCTCTCACAAATAATGATAGGAATGATCAAAATATGATTTACAAGCTTTAAATTCATGATTAAAGAAGAAATAAACAGAAATAAATTTACATTTCATCCATAAATCGACGAGCGCATCATTGATCATGACACCAGAACACAGTCTATCCTTATCATCCCTACGTATGGTAACATGATGATCCCATGCTCCTTTCCTGAAAAATGTACCTAATTCTTTAAGCCCAGAGGATACTTTGACAAATGAGTCTTTGCTCGCGTGAAAGGGGTAGACGAAGAGAATCTTTGACTTATCAATCTTTGTCTTCTTGTCATCACTGCTAATGCTGTTCATCAAGCTGTTGTCAATTGAGATTAACTGTGTATAATCAATATCATCACCAGTCTTTTCTTTTGCATGGCTACTGTTGCTGCAAATATGCATTCTTTCCCGTGATAAGGGCGGGGTCAGAGGTTGCAGGCAGGTGATGGAAACAGCAAGTAGGATGTGCTGGTAGGCCAGTCAACAATATGTTAAGTCAGCAATTGGATAGCTCAGCATCAAGTTGTGATAGCATTTGCATGGGGGCAGCATTAGGGCCATGACCATTATTTGAAACAATGAATAGTCCACTTCAAGCACAGCATACCATAGTAGCAATGTATCCAACAGCATCCTGAAATGATTTGTGCTATAATGATAGAGACCATGATAAGATGTGTATAAAGATCTACAAATAATTGTGTATGAAGATAAACGAAGAAAATGGAACATGTATGAAGAATGGCAGCATATGTCCCATGGTAGATTGAATCACGATGTGGTAGATTGATTGTAGGAAGAATCATGTGTAACGTGTCGCAGGGCGCGCAGATTGTAGGGAAAATCTGTGGCGTGGTAGATTGAAAAGAAGCAAGCACCCGAATTGTGGTTAGAATTACATGACCACAAGAACAAATAAGCGCCAAATACTTTGGAACGTGTCGCGGGGCGCGCATATTGTAGGAAAAGTCATGGGGCACGTGTCATGTGGTAGATTGTAAAGAAGCAAGCGCGCGAATGGTGGTCAGAATCACATGACCAGCACAAGAACAAATAAGCGCCAAATAGCGTGGAACGTGTCGCAGGGCGCGCAGATTGTAGGAGGAATCATGGGGCATGTGTCGCGTGGTAGATTGTAAAGAAGCAAGTGCGCAAATGGTGGTTAGAATCTCATGACCAGCACAAGAATAAATAAGCGCCAAATAGCGTGGAACGTGTCACAGGGCGTGCAGATTGTAATTGTAAGAGGAATCATGGGGCATGTGTCACGTGGTAGATTGAAAAGAAGCAAGCACGAGAATTGTGGTTAGAATTGCATGACCACAAAAACAAATAAGCGCCAAATACCTTGTGGGAAGAAGCAGATGGGACGACACACTTAGAATCAAATGGAACGTATCGCCAGGTAAATTGAAAAATAATATGAGAAGCGTGCAGATTTTGGGAAGAAGCGCGAGGAACGCAGATGAATAGAATTAGAAAGAATCAAATGGAATGTGTCGCCTGGTATATTGAAAAAGATTATGGTCGCGTGAGGTGTCCCTGTACATGTCCGGCGGGGTTAGTAAGGTAAGTAAGATGTTGTATGTAGACAGGTGATCATAGATACATTATTGACTAGGCTATACAATTAGCAATTTAGAAAACATGTGTGAACAACCATGCATAATATAAACTGCTGAAGGAATTGGCGACGCAGAACCTAGGTACGAATAGGCCATTCTAAAACGGGATAGTCAATTGTGTAGGAAAATCCACATACATAGGTTAGGTAGATGCAATAGGCTTTAAGATATGTGGACAAAGATCCACAAAGCACTGTGGATAAAGATCCGCAACAAATCGTGTATGAAAATACACGATTTGGATTTTACGTGTACAAAGATCCACAAAGTGATGTGTGTGAAGATCCACCTGTTAGTGGTGTATGGTTAAAGCTTGCCATGCTACGTATGTAGATCCCAGGTAAAAAATGTCTCGCTCCAACCGAGACAGCAATACGGAAATGGAGATAATAAAGCAAGACACTTCTGTAAGCGAGACAATCAAGCGAGACACTTTTTTAAGTAAGATACCCCCAGGTTTATTTCTGTCGATCGACTATTCCAGTATTCCTATTATCTCAATAAGAAAGTTCATCCGTGAAGAACAACACCCCATGTGTGATGATGGCATATTGTTGGGACTTAGTATGTACAGGTGTTTGAAAAATTCAACTTGTGATTGAATCATGTCATCGAAATATATGTACCTAGGAATAGGTATACAGGTTAATTTGAATAATTTGGACTTGTATTTTGAGTGGGTCGTTGACTGTCAATGATTGTAGGTAGGATCTAATAGGATTGACTGATATGAAACGGTACTAGCTTGCTGTTGCCTCAGCTTGCCCGCCGAAAACCCGAGTGGTTGGAAGTTGGAATTGGAAATTGACTGAAGAATGAGAAGGGAGAAAGAATATGCAGAAAGTGAGACACCCCCTTCCGATAAGCGAGACACTCAATCGAGACCGTGGTGTCTCGATTGAGACCGCAGTGTCTCGATCGA
The DNA here is from genome assembly GCA_036939875.1 of Thalassiosira pacifica. NCBI lineage: Eukaryota > Bacillariophyta > Thalassiosirophyceae > Thalassiosirales > Thalassiosiraceae > Thalassiosira > Thalassiosira pacifica. Next base: position 5,898 of record JALLOZ010000748.1, read on the forward strand.
GATAAGATCGATGTCTCGCTTTTGTATATAGTGAAATAAAATTAGTAATGTTATGTCTACATAAAACTATTTCCGAAGGAAATAGGATGACAGTTGATCGCCCAACCCTAAGCCGACAAGCCGGTCAATAACATGAATATGAAATCCATGCTAAGCCCCTGGTAAAACCACTTAAGGGAAACTGGGGCAGTCGGGATATCAGCCTATCCACTTAAGGCCCATATATCAAATCTCGGGACTTATTGGAGATAGCATAGGCAAACCTATATTTTTCTGAAAGCATTTTTTGTGCTGATTCTAAATCTGCAAGAGTACAGAGCTGAAATTGAACTCCTGAGGAGAATTTTCAAAAAAACTGTATTACTTTTGAGGAAATTGATACTAAAATCTGATTACTAGCTACCCGCTAGGTATCGTAATTTAAGTTTATAATACTTACTTTGGCCGAAAATATAGTTACGGCTCTTGACTACCTCGGTAGCATAGTTGAGATTGGTCGCGAGCGAATGTCGGGGTCTGACATTCGACCTTCCGGTTTTTTTGTTCAATCTCCCCTGGTAGATGTTGTAACATCGAAATGCTCGCGAACGCTAGATAGTTTTTACGTGAGGCAACGCGCGGCAGACGCGCGACGCGTGAGGCAACACGCGACGCGTGCCGCGACGCGATCGTAACTTGAGATCAAGATTTTAAGCTAATTCTACGTATTCCTACGTACGATACCTGCTATTTTTTAACAAAAAACTTGCGTGTACATTTCGCTGAAACAGAGGCGGGGCTCGCTCGCTCGATCGAGCGCCATCGTGAGTTTTCGTTTTTTGTCGTTCGTTTTCAATTTCAATTTCTGTTTTTATTTTCATTTTATTTAGAACGAAACGCATTGATACGGATATTGTACCATGGCACAGAAAGTAATTCAATAAAAGTAATACAATCCCGATACAATACGAATATGAATATCACTATAAATATCAAAGCAGAATACCAAGCGGAAGCAATGATAGCACAATGCCTGATATCCATGGCGAAAGAACCACCGCAAGCCTCTGATAGTATGAATACCAATCGTCCTCAGTGCGACGAACCGGCTTCGAGTTCTTTGACTGACGACGGAAAAAAGAGAAAGAACCAGTCGAAGAAGAAGAAGAAGAACAAGAAGAACAAGTATAAATATCTCGGCGACAAATATCAAATAACAGCCTCCGATCTCCCTGATTCGAATCAATGGGAGCGCGAAAAAGATTCGTCTGCATCAGGGTAAGAGAATTCAATCTCTCAATATTCATATTCATATCCATTTACAAGACGCTTGTTGAGTTGACTCTATTTTTTATTCTCTCGCTTCAATTAGTTTTATTCCCACGAAAAACAGAAATGATAGCTCATCATCAAACTCATGCAGCGAAATGGTATGGGACTCGAGCAAGGCCGACGAAGCAAAGAACGAAATCAATTTGCTCGAATCAATCGTGCCCCATGATAGGAAGGAATCGGCTCTCAAGTTATTCCATGAGAATAATTATCGAATGGATAATGGTAAGTTTCGTGTTCGATTTTCAATGTTTCGTGGTATGAATATTGGAACAATGAACATGGATATGTGACTGTTGAATGTGTTCTCTAGTCACATTATGAACGGCAACTCGTACTTTGATCTCTTGGTCTAAGGCAGTTGCATTCTCTTCTTTCTCATTCCTGATATGTTTTTATTATATTCGGTTTCCCCTGTATGGCCACATCATTTGAAGGTCTCCTTGGAAAAGTTATGAAGGAGGAACCGACGCACGGATTGAATTGGTCTCCGGCAACAAAGAAGTTCTTTTCGAGGCGTATCGCCAAGGAAGGAAAAAAGGATTTCACAGCTGTATCGAAGAGACTGAAGAAGAGAGCCGGAGATTGTCAGGTGAGCTATCACGTCAAATGGATCTTATATGATGCATCATACCACAATCATACTGACCCATTCATGCCACGGCATGCGCTGATGTACGCATTTGTCGAAAAGGCCTATTACTACTCTCATTTCAAGGGCACTCGGGATTATAAGAAGATGAAGAGAACTCTCCATAGACAAGTGAAAACAAGAAGCTCAAACAAGAGCGGTCCTTCAGACGAATGCGTACAATGCAACGATGCCGGAAAGCTAATCTGCTGTGGCATTTGTGAACGCACGTTTCATCTTCGATGTCTCACTCCAAAACTCAGTGCTGCGCCGAAGGGCAACTGGTTTTGCAAAGAGTGTGATCCGAAGTAATGGAAGTATCCACATGTTGCCTATTGACCAAGCGAAAGTCGGACTGGACTTTGTAGACCTATTTCGTCAAAATCTCATACATCATGTATCAATTCATTTGTGATGCATTTGCCATCAAACTATGCGTTACAGCCTACCTCGTTTTATTTCGCTGTGCCATCGCATGTTTCATTTCAATGTGTCTCTGGAATCTACCTAGCTCTTGGTATTCATGTATTCTCATCCGTCAATAGTCTCTGGATAATCCATTCCAAACTTTGAGCAAGACTTCGAGTTTCGTGTTATGTCATTTTCTAGAACCTGATGGATCGAGGTTCATATCCAACATAATTATGGGCCCGGCTACTGGCGCAAACACAACTATCAGATGGACAACTGGTTCCCTCTCACACATGATCAATGTATGTACCACGAGCAGTATTCTCCTTCTTCATTCAATGTATCATTCATACTCAGGCCTAATAATGTTATAGTCAATTTGACAGTTAATGATAACGAAACACAGCGAAATAGCGTTATCTCTTTCTTGTTCCCCACATTCGTCAGGTGATACTACAGGCACAACCGAACAGCTTCCAACTCATCATCTCCAAGAGGAAAGAAACCACAAACCATCTTCTTGTACGCTGAAATACTGCATTGCGTTTCGTGCTCGTCATATTCTGCACGCCCGTCCAATGCACCTGCAATGGCCACCCAAGCCGCCAACGAAGGAGCCAGCATGTGATTATCTTCCATTGCAGTCTCTAGGTTGATCAAGACACACTCCCGTACGTCCTTTACATCAACAACATGATTCATTTCTGTCCTATTGTCATTCACAGCATAATATACATTGAGGTGCACTGTTAACATGTCCAACAACAGATTGCACCATTCTACACCAGTAGCACTAGATATCTTCCAATCCAGCTTTTGCAATACCTTCCACTCCATTTCAATCAGTTGTTGTATTGAATATTCATTCTGACACAGGGTGGATAGACCCACCAAAGAGAGGATGTTGAGTGGTGGCCGTAACGTTTTGACTTCTACAGGCTGTGCTTGTTTCGACAGTTGTTGGTCATTGCAAGGGGCTTGTTGTTGTTGTTGAGTAGGTTTAGAGGGTGACCCGACAGGCGTGGGTAGTATTGTTTGGCCTTCTTCACACTGAGGTGAGGAAGTGCCAGAATCAAAACTAGACATGGAAGAGGACAGTGACCATGATAGGGTGTCACTGCAAGAATCAGTGACAGTTACGCTGTCTTTCTGTGATAGTTCAGAAGCGACTTTGCACTGTGCTGGTATGCTCTCTGATTGAGATTCACAACCTTCCTGGGAGGAGATGGGAGAATATTCCTCCTCCTCCTCCTCCATAGCATACTCATCATGTTTGCTTTCGTATAGACCAAACAATCCGCAAGTCTTGGCAGCCAAATGGAGGCACACCATGCAAGTCAACTTATACTCGGATCTATCCATTGCCTGATTTCCATTTTGATGGAAGTGAAGTGTAGCGATGCGATCGACGAGATTGAATGCCTGAGACACTATCTGAATGGTCTGTGTGGAATATTTACGTTGTCTTTCATGTTCATGTGTTTGTTGGTGTATAGAAGAGGATGAAGGATGTGGAAGTGGGAAACTGAATTCCACCACACGAAATGACCATTCCATCATTTTGGATCGACAGCTGAGGTCTACTGGCGAGTAGGAGGCGTCTTGAGATGGTGGTGCCATGTCTTGGTGGAAGTAGTCATCTATGGTGTAATCACTCGACTGTTCCCTTCGCAGCATGTGATGTGCTCGTTCAACGAGCTCGGAAAGAGCGTCGCTCTCTGCTGCCAAAGACAGAGATGAATTAGTACCACCGGCACACTTGCGAAGACCACACTGAGTTTCAGCACGAGGTGCTACCATGCCAGGATCTAACTCAAAGTGAAACACGCCCCTGCCACTATCACTATCACTGTTAATGGCATCTACCTCACTGGGCTCCTGTTGCTGTTGGTTCGCCTCGGCCTCAGCAGCGCTGTGATACGATGAGGAAAGTGACAGATGGAAAAATAGCAGATCATCGTCACCACCATACACATCATCAACCTCTCCCTCTTCTCCGGTGAGAGTGAAGCGAAGCGAGCTTTCCGAATGAGAGATGATGGTCTGTGGACATGACACTTGCGAGTCATCATCATCATCATTGTCGTCGTCGTCTACTTCATCATGACTGGAGCGGCAGGTGAGACAGGACGATGATAGCTGAGAGGCATTGTCTCCGATCCATGACGAGTAGGCGGTGGTGGCATCGTCCGAGTCTTCAAGATGCTTTCGAGGTGAATGCACCGACGTCGTCATAGCGGCTGCACCGAGAGGGCATGACAAAACTTCTACAGCGATCATTATTATTATGAATCAAAACTGCAAATGACCGTCCAATGTCGTACGAGATGAGATATGAGACACTCCTCTAGGTTGGCCAAACAGTACGATATTACGAACTGCACTTGAGGCACTATTGTAGGAATGCAGTGCTTTGTGTGGCACCAATAGCAATAGTCCAAA
>JALLOZ010000749.1:0-10694 GCA_036939875.1 Thalassiosira pacifica
AGTTTTGACCATCTGCGCCGCAGATGGTGGATTCGTCCTCCGGCCGGACCAAAATTGCCCGGTCGGCAATCACTACGACAGTGATTGCGTCTTCCGTCTCCCGACGCCTGGTGCTTCGCAAGGATCGTAGTGAAGGGGGTCGTCGTGGTGGACCTCGGGTAGTGGAAGGTGGCAGCTGGTCGTTATGGCGTAGGGAGATGTGGAGTGGCGATGGTAGGGCGGACGTTTTGCCGTTTTTCGGATTTTTTTCGCCAAAAAATAGGGGTACGCATGGGCAGGAAAGGGTTAATTATTTTCAATTCTAGGACATTTTCTGTTCAGCCAGCGCTCAGCCAGTGTTTGAAATGTTCAGCAATTTTTAAAGTAATTGCTCACGAGAACGAATTCCATCCCCGTAGGATTGGTACAACCTCAAATCCTGGCGGTAATCACAACCAGATCACAACCACACTATTAGTGAGGGTTATGGCTACAAACCCTCATTCATGATGAGGGTTAGATCTAGTTGGGATATCAGAATCAAAATCAATAGTATTACAATCAACCTGCCTGGTAGATTCATCGTCTTTGGAACAGCCTCAGCAGTAGATGCAGCAGCCATCACAATCACTGCAACCCTCTAAGACAGTTGCAACAGCACCACTGGCCATCCCACCCACGCATCCCTCAAATCAGCTCAGGAGCACAACAACTACCAACATTGAAGCCTCCAACACAAAAGATGTATTGACCCTAAGCCTCGAATTAAAATGAATCTGTTCGTAAGTAGCCACATCCACGCTACAACTGTCAAATGCTACTACTCAAGCAACTCTCTTCAATCCCAGAGCAACTATCAATGCAGAACTAACCACTGTCCGTTCCCAGTTGAAAACACACGATAAACACTCTGCCGTGCAGATATCGTTGCTGCACCAACTATTGATCGTAAAACCCTTCAAATCAAAGGCAGCCGAAGAGAATGCAGCATTGGCTTTAGAATTGGCAAATGATGCACAACTTGCGAAAGAAGAGTGTGAGATGTGGTTGACGAGAAGTTTGGAGGAGATTCATGTTTTTATGTTTGCAAAGCTCCCAGATCTTGTGCAATGGCCCCGGTATTACTTCCGGGATGCACAGAAACCATTGACTTAATAGATTTATGAGGCTTAGATAGCTCATATGTCTGTTTCATATGTTAATTTAACTGCAATATTCTAAATATATATGATTGTCCCAACTAACAGCTTTAACTGTTATACTCTACCATTCACTCTTTAAAACTTGCATCTCTTTCCCATCTCCTTCTACATAAACATTCATTCAACACAATATACTGACACACAATCTGCCATCTATTATGCAACTTTATTCAATCCCAAATCCAGGACTATCCATGACTCTTCGTCTTATTTAAAACGCATAAGCAATTGCATTTGTAACAATGAAGATGACATTGAGACATATCGCTGACACTTGAAACTGGCTTGTTAGTAGGAGCACTAGAATCGACAGGAGGAGTCGGTGCAAGCGCAACATCATTCTCAATTGGGGACAGTGTATGCTCATTAGTAGCCATGGGCATAGCCAGTACAGGTTCAGTACAATAATCACGGTCATTAGATATTAGATCAGGCTCGGGAGATGCTGTATTGCAAACGTTGCCCAAGTTTTCAGGAATGGGCTCATTGCAGTACTTTTCCTGGATAAAGCATAATACAAGCAGATGACTGATATGAAAATGACCAAATTCGAATCAAATCAATCACCATGAATTCACACACTTACATCAATCATTCCAAGTGCGCACCCTGTCTCTTCAATATGATCATACTCGCATCCTTCAATAGCAGCACACCCCATAGTATAGTATGCAGCAAAAAGAGCCCCGCCAAGTGGATCACTAGCTTCAGCTGAAAGGAATGCTTTTGTCAATAGTGTAGTCACATCTTCACATCTAGATGCAGAGGATGCACCCTCTATGGTAGACCATTTGTCAGCAATTCCAGATTCAGCTATCCAGAGATAGTCTACATATTTGGATGTGGTGTTAAATACGGAATTTGTGCCGGTGGTATTGGCAGCTACGCGTCTGTTCCAGACAATGGAGTTCAATGCTCCAACCTTGGAATGTAGTGCATTCAGTTGTGTTAGCAGAGTGAGCGGGTGATACTATTTCACAGTACAACAAGATAGTATCACACAACCTGAGTACTATTATGAAAGATTTTGACGGACTCTTACCTCCATTGTTCCATCCATGGCAGCATCCCCTGTAGCATCATGCGGCCCTGTGAAAAATCGTAGAATCGGGAGACACTCTGGCCTCTCCAAGATACGCAGACATCAAGTGACCCGAGGTGCTGGAATCTGATCCATATGCCTGAGACTTATTCTAAACGCCATCAATACCGTTTGTGATATCAATTCCTTCTCCCTGGATAAAGACTGAAGCGAACTCCTGATCCTCTTTCCTCTGTTACAACGTATTACTCCAGGAGAGTGAAAGCCATCCTGATTATTTGGTGGCGGCTGAGATATCAGAATACATTAGGACATAAAGAACATTCACAGGTACGTAAGATAGTATTTTGGTGATTCGCACGACCGACCGCGCTGCACGACTGCAATAAAAAGTGAGTTCAGTAGAGGGATACAAAATTCTACTGGCAGCACTTACAAGTTAGAGTAGAATGGCTGAAAATACCAGCAACGTAACGACGGCGGTGGCTGTGGCGGTTACCGCCTTCGCTACGCTTGTCTTGGGAAATAAAAAGATGGGAAACGCGAACGGTAGCGATACGACCAACAGCGGCGGCGATCACGACGAACTCGCGGCTGAAACTGCAAGCAGCAGCGGCGCCCACGACGCTGAATCCGCAACTGAAACTGATAGTGGCTACTGGTTGAATGTGGATCGAGACTTTCGTGTAATCCCCGCAGAGCGAACGTGTTACCATTGCAGTAAGGAAGGAAAGGTCCATCCTCTTGAACGCTTCACCTGTTATCCATGCTGTGGCCATAAACTTTGTCTCGTCTGTATGGCCAAGAATTCTACGTCCTGCGGAGAATGCATCACTGAAATACCGTACGGAGAACATGCATATCTATGGATGCTTCAACATATGAAATCGGGCAAATGTTCTGACAAATCGCTTCAACAGCATTTGCTTGGAAGAATATTCATAAGCGGTACAGGCACGTACTTGGATGAGCTTGTGCGAATGCCGATCTACGACCGACTGCCACCGCCATCCATGCTTCTTGCTATAATGAACCCTCCCAACGTCTCAGTAGGAGTACGACATCTTACGGCTGCGGCAGAGGACGGTGTCATTGCTGCTATGCTAGATCTCGCAGATGCTTACAATACCGATTTTAACAACGATTCGTTCAGAAAGGACAAGGAAAAGGCTGAATACTGGTTCCGGAGGGCCCTTGGCGAAGGAAACACACTTTTTCCTCTTGCGTTTACTCGCTACGGACTCTTTCTAAAGTGGGAGTCGCGATTGGAGGAGGCAAGGAATATGTTCAAGGTTGCTGCTACCTACGGACATGCCAGAGGGCAGTATGAGTATGCTGTGTGTCTGTTGGAGGGGATCAGCACAGACAGCACAGATGAAAATTGTGTGAGCGATGAAGATGTTACCGGAGCTATTGAATGGCTATGCAAGGCATCTAAGAAAGGTTTTTACGCCCCATCTTACACTTTCTTGGCGAAGACCTTGATTGATGTTGCTGAAAAGTCATATGGTACGGCCTACTTGGTTGGAAAAAGTCCTCTTCCTCGAGCCCTGCAGATTCTATCGCTTGCCGATGGTGGTGGCTATGGTGATTCGGAGCATATGCAGAACGAAGCGATTAAGCTCTCAGAGCGATACGGCAGTAAGCTAAGGTGCTCTAACTCAAATTGCGGAGCGGAGGGGACCGAGAATAATCCCCTCATGGCTTGTCACGTTTGTGGGGTTTCAGTGTACTGCAGCAGGATTTGTCAACGAAGAGATTTTCGCGATGGGCACAAATTCGACTGTTGTTCTCCTGACCGGCTATTTGACTTCCATATGATTAAGCTGGCGCTGCCATGGTTCAAGAGGTTGAGATGGCATGGGGAAGAAACAAATGTTCCTTCCTTGCAGAGTCCCCAGAGGCGAACCTTGATGCAAATGGTAGAAGATGACACCGATGAAGTTTATGGTGAAGTAGAACTTGAATATGACGAGCACATTCTAACACTGCATATGTTGCGAATGCGGAAAAATCTGGAAGCGTATTTGGATCAGCGATTGAGAGAGGACAATTGTGAGTACATCGTGTGTGAAACCAGGAATGGTGGCAATGCTGCAGATGACACACGGAACATGAATCTCAAGAAGCAAATTGATATTTTCGCCAAGCGAGAGTCACACTGCTCTGTCACCCTGAATCTTGTCAAGGCCATGCATATAATTCGAGACTACGGTAACAAAATGGTGCATCGCCTACCGGAAGATCCAGCACCAGATCAACATAAATGCGAGGAGGCGGTTCGTCTATACCGTCAGCTCAAGGAGGAATATGAGATGAACGTAGCAACAATGCACCAAACCCTATGCCAGGATGACGAGACCAAAAGTGAAATGAACGACAGCGAAGTAAATCCTGATGCGCTGAATAGAATAGCTATACCTGAAGGTGCCCAATCAAAGGGGCAAATGTCATTGCAATCGAACACCACAGACGAACAGAAGAAGAAACAAAAAGCCAAAAGGAAGCCGAAGAGGAAAAACAAGAAAAGATAGTAGAGATGCCAAATTGGTATATAAAAGTAGATATGGTCAGCAATTAATTGTCCTCCAGCTTGGACCAGCAATATCAGTTGGCACTCTTTTTTTGTTGAGGGGCATCTATCAATCCCCATCCACTGTTTTCCAAAGGGCTGGGAATGATTATTATTGGATCTCCCCTTCAGCCAGGGGACCAGTGGGCTCGCCACTGGGAACTCTTCGCCGAGTCATAGGATCACCAGATAAACAGACCTTGGATGGTCCATCCAGGACACACCCTTGGCCTTGGACATAAGAGGAAACCATAACTTCCCTATTCCCCAGGACTGGTGGACGATATTAAATTATGACAAACTATATGTAGTGTCAGACCCTTGATCTGATGCAAAGTGAGCTGCTAGGTCCTCTTTCAATTGACTGCTTTGGCCCTCCTGTCAACCTTTTCCATAGGATTCATGATACATCCCCCACAGGGACTTGGTATGTTTTTGTAAAGTCTGACGTGTTCTTTAAACCTACTCATATGTAGATCTTTACTAGACTTGGTAGATGTCTATGTGTCCAAATAGGTATCTGGAAATGGACACAAGCATTAAGTTGCTGGCATGGTACAGCAGATACCTTGTAGTTGCTGGACACACTATGTATTGTATCCAAGTAGTAGGTAGATACCACCAGCATCCACAGGTGTGGAGTCCCCATAGAGAACCTGGTGCAGAATTTGGCCAATGACAACCGAATCCATCATCGGCAATCAGCCGCCGCCATGGCGTACAACATAGCAATAACCATAACTTCCTAATTACTTATTACTGCGTTAGCTATTACAGCTTTGCTCTGATTAGCAATAAATAGGAAGACAGCAAGTATGCTTGAATAGCAGTGGGCAGTGCCATGGTGGTGCTACCTTTGAACAAAGAAATTCACCGGCCACGGGGGCACAGCATTGTATGCACCGACGGTCCATCATCGTCTACGACATCAGCGACGACGACGCCATCCGAAGCCGCGCGAAAGATTCATGTCGCTCCAAAGCCGCACATTCAGGCAATGCCATCATCAGGGCATTGCCAACATGCCGACATTGCAAGAGGGTGAGGTTTATTTGGATAGGACCTTCCTCCCTCATCTTGTCCTCCATATCTGCCACTCCAGAGCCTAGACTTCCACCAAGCCGCAAGCAACAGCAGAGAGGAATCTGCGGCAAAATGCCGTACCCCGTGAAGGTGGATCAAGTCTCAAGCGGGGCGTCTAGAGGTAAGCTGAGCAACGTGACCCAATAACAGAGGGTGAGCAGATCACCCAATTACAATAGTACAAAAAATCATCAAGGCCAAGGGAGCCCAACCACAATCACAGGTGCCAACAAGCAATGACAAGCCGGCAAGCACGGGGTTTAGACCCCAGGGATAACCAGTCGGCGCCATTTGAGGACGCCACCATCAAGTTTTGCCCGCTAGGGCGCGATGCTCTCCTACCAAGCGCAATCTCCTTTTGAAATGAGAGGAGCCACAGCAATGAAGGGAGCGGCAAGGAAAACCAAAATAGGAACTAGCGATCCTATGAGATATTGCATTCCTGCAAGCAAGACCAACAAGGGCCGGTGACATATGGTGCCAGACGGAAGCCATTAAAGTGGAACGATGATGTGTTTGCTCAAAGGGTGCAGACGAGACAACATATTGAATGGAGACACAAACAAAGATAGTATTTCAGATCAGGAAATGAAATGGAATTTGAACATTAAATAATAGAAGTGAATATGACAACAAAATGATATATATTGAATATGAACCAGTAAGAAGTGCACAGGATGTGCAATGAAAGCAACAATTGAGATTGAATATTAAGAGGGGCATGCTGGTGAGAGGGTGTGCTGGACACACTAGGTATCATATCCAAGTAGTAGGTAGGTACCACCAGCATCCACAGGTGTGGAGTCCCAATAGAGAACCTGGTGCAGAATTTGGCCAATGACAACCAAACCCATCATCAGCAATCAGCCGCCGCCATGGCGTACAACATAGCAATAGCCATAACTTCCTAATTACTTATTACTACGTTAGTTATTGCAGCTTTGCTCTGATTAGCAGTAGTTATTTCAGAAAGTCAACCAATGCCGACAACTTACTAGGCGCACCTCAATATTTATCTAGCGTAACTTTGTACCAGAAGAGATATCTTTAGGATGTGAAATCAACTCGTGGTTGATTTGACAGTCGGTAATCGATTACTAACAAAAGCAGTGGTAGAAAAAATGACTCCCATATGGGACTGTAACATTGTAGAGAAAAAGGGATGCTTGCTTTGTGTTGGTAAGATTGTGCAGTCAAAGCTCGTCAATCACGCACACAATGAAAAATGTAAAATGATATCAAGAAAGATCAAGCAAGACAAAGACTTGCAAGAGCGAGAGGAAGATTCCCCAATAAAAAATGATGCTCCAGTTTTAGCTGATACAGATGCTTCAGCTGATGCTCCAGATGATGACGTTAATTCATTGATACTTTAGCTTAACATCTGCTGAAATATAAGCTGATGCTGATACCTCATCTGATGATGATCATCATCAGATGATACTTCAGCAGATGCTGATGCTTCAGCATTAGCTGATGTCGGTTCTTCAGCTGATGCTTGAGCTGGTGCTGAAGCATTAGCTGTATCAGCATCAGCGGTGGCAAGCCTCTGGTGATGGAGTAAGAGCCAGAGCATGAGCCTCTGGAATGCAAACCTCTAGAGCAAGCCTCTAGAGCCCAAGTCTCTATAGCGTGAGCCTACAGAGCCTCTGGGGCCCAAGCCTCTAGAGCAGGAGCGCGAGCCTCTGGAGCAGGAGCCTCCTAGAGCCTGAGCCTCTAGAGAACAAGCCTCCAGAGTGCAATCCTCTAGAGTATGAGCCTCCAGAACGTGAGCCTCTGGGGCCTGAGCTCCTGGAGCCGGACTGCAAGCCCCCATTGCACAAACCTCGGGAGCGCAATCGTCTAGAGTGCAAGCCTAAAGAGCATGATCATCAGGTCTCTGGAGTCCAAGCTGGAGCGCAAGCCTCTCAAGTGATCAGTTGATGCTTAAGTAGATGCTGATGCAGAAGCTGATACTGAGGGATGCTTCAGACAATGCTTCAGCTTCAGCTGGTGCATGAGCATCAGGTGAGGCTAAGGCATCAGCTTTTTGGTCCAAGGCTAGAGGCTGAGATAATGATGGCACCAGGGATGGAGCTGGAGCCTATTTTGTGTGAGAGATATAGTTACATAAACTCTTGTTATACTAAGAGGTGCTTTGCTTGCATTGAAATATAGATACAATGTGTGTGCACTTTGAGCTTTGAGATTTATCTTGGCGATAGAATTTTTATCGCCGAGCTAGGTATATATATAGCTTTGTACTAGTTGATTTTAGAGTCAACCTATTTGTGAGCATGTTCTAGGTATGCTGGTGTGCAGAAACAAGAAATGTGAAATATGCGTTACGATACACATGTTGGATCTTTGGCAACTAACTTGATGCCAAATATTCAAGGTGAGAGGAGGTCATTGACAGTGGCCAATGGTCGACTCTCCCATACATTATTATCACCTAACTGCAAACATTAGATTATTACTACTTAGATAGTTTAAGTGACCTATGATAGTAGTTGCACTGCTCTTGTATTAGCAGTGATAAAGACTTTATCCGTGTTAGCTAGATAAAACAACACATAAAAAACATCAATTTCTAGTGCAAGTACATGAACAATATCAAAAGGGCAAGAAAAATGCTGGAAAACAACAAGACTAAGGGCCGTGAAAAAAAGCCAAAGCAGAAAGTCAAGAAGGCAATGTGCAACCAACAAGCTATAGAAGTGTGCAAGTACATTCTGACACCCATCATGTACACCACAACTGATTGGATGGCAATCGTCACAACGACGGAAGACGTGTGACAGAGGCTACACAAATTACTTGACAGAAATCAAGACGATCAATGGTTGAATGTCATCAGGAGCGGCGCTGTGGATCAAGAAGCAATAGAATGTGTAGATACAGATGAAGACCATCATCAAGCAGCCAAGCTCAACCGTGAACGTGAGCAAGAGAAGGCAAGGCAAAAGCAAGCCAAGGCTGAAGTTTTAGCAGATACAGCACGGTAAATTTAAACCATGACAGAGGCCAAGAGGCAATGAAGGAGAGTTGCTGATGTCGCCATAGGAGCTGCACATACAGAATAGCTGAACAAGAAGCATGGCAAAGAATAGCCAAGGTGGCCACAGTAGCCAGATGCCAGAGGGTACATTCTCATTCTGTCCCCTTTTGTCCCCCCGTACCCCCAATTGCACCACCAAAAACACAAGAAATGTAGATGAGAAAAGACCCTGTACCCACTAATTGTACCCATGCAGGACCAAAAATGAGATATGGACCCACAACCCCTCGATGACAATCAATCTAACAATACCTAACAAAGAATTTTATATAATCTCTTTCTTGACGGGATTTTTATTTTTGACACAATTGAAGACATGTGTGTTTTTTGGGGGGAATTTTGGCCTCAGCTTGTATACAGTATGGACATAGTATGGACACATTGTGGACACATTATGGGCACAGTATGGACACTGTATGGACACAGTATGAACACAATGACCAGATAGATGTGGACACCATGTGGATAAGATCTTCTATTTCAACACAAGACTGTGCCTCCTGTAACATATCATTACACCCCATATATTTGTGTGATGAGATGGTACAGGGGTACAGTGGGGGGTAGATATGGTATAGTCGGGGGACAGAGTTAAGCAATATTTGTCACCTAGACTTGTTTGGACTTGTTCCCCAGCTGTACCATATCCATCTCCTGACTGTACTACCATATCATCACATGGATAAAACGTTTTTCATGGAAATCAAAAATACTGTCAGAAAGGGAGTTTATATACCATAAAAACGATCAATGTTTTCAGAGTTTTGATGCTTCGGAATCATGAGGTCAAGGGTGAAACCCCATTTTTGGCCCTGTGTGAGATGGGGGCACAGATGAGTGACACGGCGCTTCATCATCCTCCTTTCTCATGATGCCGGGGGTACATGATACCAAAGGGGACATATATGAGAATGCACTAATATTAGATGTTGAAAACTACTTTCAGAATGATGCCATCAAGTCTGAACAGAAACTCTTCACATCAGCCCCCAAATTATATATTGAGTGGTTCAAAGACACATTCCCTGAGGTGAAACTAGAGCATGCTTCAGATGGAAAATATGCCCTACAAACTCTCAATGACATTCAAGGTATAAATGATGCAGGATGGAGTTAGTATCTGCCCTTGAAGGACATTTTAGAAGATTTTCATTTTCACATGTGTCCTCCAGCAGAGACTGTACAATTTGCATGCCATGAAGGAAATGGGTCTAGGATGGTAGCCACATCTATAGATGACTGTTTGTGTTTGTGTTACAATCGTCAGATCTTTGCAACTTTCAGATGCACATGAAATGATTTGTCCCTATCGCTATACAAGATGGGTCAATGATGAAGAGTCTTAATATGAGAATAGTCTAGACTGACAGGGGAATTAGCATCGATCAGATGCATCATGTCCAAATATCAAGTATTGACACTTGGTTTCTACCTGATGCTACCAATCAACTCAATACTGCAGATACACCATATTGAACTGATTTCAATTTTTAGCATCAACTTGAACCTCAACTCTTTATTACTGGTGATGATCTCAAAGCTCTTGAGAAGAAGTATGATGGCAGATTCAATACATTTTTGGGACAAGTCCTCAATGTTGCTCCCTCTGAAAGCCCAAAACTTGATCTGAGTAATAGTTTTTTAGTTCGAGTTTCTGGTATCTAGGTTGTGATCTATGTAGTAGTTGTGATGACTGTTGCAGTAGTCATATTAGAAACATACCCATAATCACGTGCCCAGTCATATTTAGCATATTATGACTACTGTAGTAGTCAT
>JALLOZ010000751.1:3280-16846 GCA_036939875.1 Thalassiosira pacifica
CTAGCCAGCCCTCTGCACAGCCATCTTCGCAGCCATCTAGCCAGCCCTCGAGCCAACCCTCATCACAACCATCCTCTCAGCCCAGCAGTCAGCCATCTAGCCAACCATCTAATCAGCCCTCTGCACAGCCATCTTTGAAGCCATCTAGCCAGCCTTCAAGCCAACCCTCACCACAACCATCCTCTCAACCTAGTAGTCAGCCATCTAGCCAACCATCTTCCCAGCCCTCTGCACAGCCTTCTTTGCAGCCCTCTATTCATGCTTCAAGCCAACCCTCGTCACAGCCATCCTCTCAACCCAGTAGTCAGCCATCTAGCCAACCATCTAGCCAGCCGTCTAGCCAGCCATCTAGTCAGCCTTCTACACAGCCTTCCACACAGCCATCTAGTCAGCCATTGAGCCAGCCCTCACCACAACCATCCTCTTTGCCCAGCAGTCAGCCATCTACCAAACCATCTTCAGAGCCCTCTGTGCAACCGTCTTCCCAGCCATCCATCCAGCCTTCGAGCCAACCTTCATCACAACCCTCCTCTTTGCCCAGCAGTCAGCCATCCAGCCAACCGTCTAGCCAGCCCTCTCCACAGCCGTCCAGCCAGCCATCTAACCAGCCCTCAAACCAACCCTCTTCACAACCATCCCCTCAGCCCAGTAGTCAACCATCTAGCCAACCATCTAGCCAACCAAGTTCACAGCCATCTTCCCAACCCTCGAGCCAGCCTTCAACTACACCAACAAACTATCCCACAAAATTTCCAACAACTTCCCCTACAGCATGCCCGAAATTGATTGACTATGAAGCAAATTCTACATCTGGAGGAGAGTGTGGAATAGGCAGAGCTGAATTTGTAGACAAAACATTACTCCCTGGTGACTCTGCATTCTTCAATATCTCTGTTCCTGGTGATGAGGCTCCTGAGCACAATTTTTTCCAAACCATATAGAGATATGCAAAGACGTAAACGGGACAGAGGTTGATTGTGAAAAGCCTGGCAGTAATGTTACAATTTGTCACATTTTATACCGGGACACATGGAGTGCAACAAAGGGCGATACATGCTCTGAAAGCGTTACACAAACCCGTGAATACAAGGACACTATTGCCCCTACTATTGATAATAATACGATTCCATCCTTCACATGTGAATGTGGTAGCGTTGATTGTGACATGGACTACCAAGATGAGGTCAAGACAAAAAATAGCTTTGGTTGTATTGGAGCAGATGAAAGCAGCTACACACCTGAGCTCTATGGTACTGATATTGATACGCCTGACACATGTGTTGACTCTATAATGGAAACCAGGACATATACATGGAAAGTGACGGTAAGTGCAAAATAGAGACTTCTTATTTTGCTTCTGAATTGAGCTCATATCGAACTGCGTATGGTCTTCATTTGACTGATAGGATGATTGCAACAATACAGACTATGCTAACCAAACAGTGACAGTCAGAGACACAACGGCTCCTGAAATTAATCTGTAAGTTCTTGCCTCAACCTCAACATTGTTCACACATGTTATTGCTGTGCATACATTTACATTTTTGGTGATTTTGTCCTCAAACAAATTCCAATCATTTTTAGGAATGGCCTTGACACAGACCAAACATTCAAGTCAACTGAAATTCTAGTATCAGAATCACTTCCTCTCAGTGATCAGTTTGGTTCAAATGTTACTACTTATGATGCATGTGGTAGTGACCTCACCATCTGTGATGACATTGAGGACTTAGCGGATGGTACAGGTATCAAAATTACTCGCCATTTTGATTCTGAAGACGCCTGTGGCAACAAGGCTGAAGGCTATGACCTAGTTGTGACTATTGAAAATGACTGTCACTTCACTTTCTCTGAAGATTTTTCTGGAGAAAACGATTTTGCTGTTGAAGTCAGGATCACAGAAGAAAGTGATGGTGAGTTCCTCATTTATTGACTAGGTTAGTTACATCGGTTGTTGTGATATGGCTCTAACAAGCTCAAACAAATACATAACCCAGATGACCATGAATATAACTACCTCCAATTTGATGTCACCAGAGCTGATGACCGTTTGGGTGACATTCGAGGAGTGTTTTTTGATATCAGCGGAGCAAATTTTGCAGGAACGCTTTCACTAACCACCATTACAGTGCAGAAAATGGAAGGCCCTGATGGTGACACTGTTCCTTTACCACCAAATGGGTATGATAGAGAGTGTCTTGACGTCGAAAATCTATTGCGCCTCAATAATGATGTTACCATGCAGGGTGGTGGTGGTGGCATGGATGGCATACACCATTACACTTGTGCTGTTGAGGTAAGTGGAGTTTCACTAATAATGAATGTAATTCCTTTCATATATGTCTCTAACACTCCTTCCTCATTGAAACCTATCCTTGATACTCAGCTTGGCGAGAAAGGAATCAGAGGAGGAGATGATGTTGCGCATGCTGTTTTCATCGTATATCATCCTAATAATGCCATTACCCTAGAAAACTTGAAAGGTGATTTTGGTGTTTGTCTTACCAGCATTGAAGATAATGATGGACATCGCGAATGGAGTGCCAAAGTCAATCACATGGACACAACCTGCCCCACATGTGATTCAGAAATGTTATTTCGCTAAGAGCAATGATGCCTGCCCAGCCTCTCTCAACAAATACAACAGAGAGAAGAAACCATATGCCTGGCTCCTTTTGAATCAAAACTAAGAATATCAAGAAAATTGAACAGCACCAGAGAAAACAAGAAACATACCAAGAAATAGATAGCCCAAGAAGTAGACCAACAGCAGAAAAATCATGAAAAGAACCAGTGAGGTGCTAGCGTTGCCGAAAGAAAATAGGCTTGCACAGAGAAAACAAGATAAACCAGAGAAGTAGATACCCCAAGAAGTAGATCAACAAAAGAAAAACCAAGAAAAAACACCAAGGTATTAGGTAGGCTTGCACAGAAAAAAACAAGAAAATCTGAAAAGTAGATAGCCCAAGAGATAGATTGACAAAAGAAGTATAAAAAATATCCAGTGAGGTACTAGTGTTGCCCAAAGAAAATAGGCTTGCACGGAGAAAAATCAAGAAAAATCAGAGAATTAGATACTACAAGAAAATAGGTTTGCACAGCAATAAAATTAGAAAACAAACATCAAGTCAATTATGTCTTTTTCTCATGGCTTCTTTCTGATCATGACTGAGTATCTGCCTGTCTTAATTCATGTATTTCAAAGGAAACGACATCATAATCGTAAGAACCTATGTTTGCGATCGTAAGATCATATGACTACAAATATCATGGGGAAGGTGTTAATAGTACCAGCAATGTGCCCCCCTTGTGATCGCGCGATCAAATGAGAACTGCCTGATGAGAACCCTATCTACCTACATAGGGATAATTACCTACCTACATAGGGATAATTGCCTACCTACTGAGAGGGATAATTACCTTGGGATGCTGAGGTACAATACACTGTAGTAGGGGTATCTACTTGGCTTCATGATAGGAGAAAATGCAAACCAAGCATGCTGGAGCAATGCATGTACAATAGCCAAATAGTAATGGCCAAATAGTAGGTACTAAAGCGCAGAAAAATTCAGTTCTCTGTGCCAAGCCCCATGTTAGATTATATCGAGACAAAAAAGTATATACAACCTAACAAATAGAAAAGTCTTAACCCATAGATGATCTATTTGGAGCATCAATCCATGTTCTCAGGCCATTCACACAATTGCTTATTCTTTGCAATTATTTTAGGAAGCCCAGCTAAGATAGAGAGCTCCTTCTTGTATATGCCAACAGGCCTTCTAATTACAAGATGGGTTTTTATCTGCTATCCTTCTTGCTGCTGGTACTGAAAGCTCGTGGATCATGGCTCTCAAATTCCCACATTTTCTCAAACAATTTTTGTTTCTATGAATCAGCAACACACATTAACTCATTCTTGTCCTTTGGCTTCCCATCTCTGATACATGCTTCCTCTTCATCCGTAGCAACAAATGTACACAGTTGCAGCATATTCTTCACCAGCTGTTTCTCCGTGTACTCGAGGGGTGGTTCAACTGACATCAAATTACCCTGCCTGATGCATCCTTGCTTCGAGAAGTGTACAAGTACCTTCGATATATGCTGCCATTTGTTACTTGCTTTTGTTGTGTTTGTTACAGCAAAGCTGTTACTAAAGTTTTGATGCATTTGTTGTGCTGGGGCTTGTGTGATAGGTATCATTTGCATAGAATTACTAGTCAATGCCAAAGCGGGAGGTTGGGCTGGAGCAGTATTACTATTACTAGCCACTGCCAGAGAGGAGATTACAGTACCCATGAGTTGTGCTGGAGGAGGAGGAGTATTTCCTGCCACATCCGAAAAAGGAAGTGCTGTTGGAAGTATCTGTCTGCATTGATTACTATCTCCAAGATGCTGGATCGTTTCCTCTTCTTGGGACCTTGACCTCTTTTCTGCATGGTCTGGAGTTTTCATCAATGACAGAAATGATCCGAGCTTACTCTGCGCAATGGCTAATTCATTTTCCAACTCCCCCTTGATAAATATCATGCAAAGCCAGCTGATGGCTCTCCCGACATATTTTGACAAAGATCCCTATATTATTATTTGGACAGGCCCATCTTGATTTCACTTTTTGGACTGAATCTCTCCATTTACTACCTTCCAGTAGACTGGGATAGAGTTTCCTCTAACCAAAATCAGTAACTTGCATTTAATCCTGCTCTATCTCTTCCAATAGCAGTGGCTATTGCCTCTTTAACACATATTTGCAATAGAATGAAAACAAATTTAATGCTGGTTCATTCCCAGCAACTGTACTATCTGGCCTGCCTAGACAATGATCCATGATGGCAGTGCCAATGGGGATATTGTTGTCACCAGCATTGGCACCAGGAGTGGCGGCAGCGCCTTTGCATGAAGATGCAGCTTGGGCAGGGAGGAAACCCCAGCAACGGCGGCAGCTTGGGTGGTGAAGCGAAGGTAGTTTTTTTTTAAGGAGCTCTTCATTGGGTGGGTCTGCCAGTGATTTCACATACACTGTTATTGTAGCACAATTGTAGACTGTAGACACATACAATAGGTACAATCCTGGTACAATATCAGATACAATATTGTACCTATGGTACAATATTGTAGCTTGATTGTATCACATATGATAGGTACAATATCAGATACAATGTCATACCTGTGGTACAATATTGTAGCGCTTAGCTTTGTTTTGCGCTTTCGCGAGCTGCGCCGTGATTATAGTGGTATTTTGATTAAAACTTCTATTGTTCTGCTTTTGGATGATACTAATGCATCACCTCATAGTATTTCCAAGGATTTTTTTTATCAAAACCTCATTTTATCATTCCAGGGTTCCGCACTTCTGGAGGGAATTGAAGGCATCAAGGCATTTTCTTGATCATAGCACCTCCTTGTAGAAAATCTGTGATGTGCTACGTGGTGGTGCTTGGTCCAATAGTCTGCCAGGTTCAAAGTGCATGGCCTCCAGTAGAACAAAATTGTTGTTGTGCGCTCTGTAGCACAGCCAATGGAACCACATGTCCATTGCTTTGGTTGCTTTGGGGGCAATCTTGCAGGCGAATACCCTGTGTGCCATTGAGTTGTTGGTATGGATTGGTGTTGAGGGTCACATATGCCTCAGCTCCTCCAATGCTTTGCTAATGGGGATGTCCAATATGGAGTTGATGAACAGGGCTCCAATGTGCTTCAGCACAATGGGCACCACTGCTTTAATTGATCATGATATATTCAGCATGGTACCCTTATTCATTGTGACATCCTCGTGTCCTCCCATGAACATATACCTCCCAGCTTTTCTGTGTGCTCCCGCCTCAGACAGATATGGGGTGTCACTGTGGATTATCATCACCATGTTGCTGACCTAATAGGCAAGGATGGCTTCCTATCAGGATGCCACATAATCCAGGAACTGTTCACATTCACACTTCTGCATTGTTTCTTTATTTGGCTTTGATAGTTCAGAGGCCAGTGCACTTAATGCTGTCAGCATTGTTCCGTCCACTGTGTGGCCATGGAAAAGAAGTGTACCAGTGACCTACATGATAATTTTTCTATCCTCTTTGTCAAGAAAGGGGGGAGAAGTCCTTGCCCTTTGCATATTATACCTTTGTATCATATTGGGGGGACATGGGAACGCGGTTGATCCTATTTGTTGTGGGGGTGGCCATGCTTGAAACATTGGAGTGCCTTGAGGATGTATCCAGGCATTAAGAGATGGACCTGTCATTTCTTATAGTCCCATACCAGGGTCAGTCCGCAGTACCTCCCCCCTCATCTCCCTTCAATATCTTGTATTGCTTTTGTGATACTTTTATTAGGTTCTCATTGTCTCCTCTTCACTGATGTCTTTAATGCCAAAATCATCAACTACCAGGGAGAAATGTATTGGGTGCATTTTGTGGCTCCAAAGACCAGGTGTGTGTTTGGATTGATGGTGGCCTTTGTTGCTCAACCTTTCTTCTAACAGCTCCTGTGGCAATAGCCCTGTTTGAGGCAAACCATACATCCTGTGTCTGACCTTGATGTAGACAAATCCATTGGCTGTGGCTTTATCATTGAGGAAATATTCCTCAATTATTTTGTTGGGGATGATGCTCATCCTCAGGCAGAGGTATTCATAATGTTCCATGGTTATGTTCAAGTAGAAATCCTTGATATCCAGCGTAAAGAACACTGCTCCTACCGTTAATATTACACTGTTCAACAGCAGTTTTACTGTGAGTAAATTGGCTGTTGGTGTGCCAAAGTTGTCGGGGTAATTAATTTTGTCTCCCCCCACTTTTAATAATGTTCTGTTTTGCTCTTCTTTTTCAGGATGGAACAAACTTTCCTTTATTTATGAAAAGCATTGTGTTGGTCCATATTACTCTGCTCTTGATGCCTTGATCAAGGCGACCAATTTTGTAAGCTTATGATGTGCTTTATGCTTCCTTATACTCTTCTCTCTTCTTGAGATGGCTATATTCTAACATTTTGCCATTTGCATCCATAATGGCTCCTGCCACCTCACACAACAATTTCATTGGGAACTGACATTTTGCTAGGCTTCTTGCTTTGGCGATGACGTCAGAGATTTCTATTGTAGTTAGCATGTCCTCTTGGATTATTGGCCGGTGATGACATGATCCAGTACTGAAAGCTGATGTGGCTCCTTCAGACCCCTCTTGTGAGATGAAGTTTGAGGCATATGGGGGAACTCTCATTCATGGGACCCCATTACAGTAGACTCAGAAATAAGTTCCGATGGATACACAACAACCAGTCATGATACCTCCCTGTTCGGGTTCAATGGCATTTGTTTCACCCTTGGGGATAGTGTTTGTTATTAACAGGATTCAGGGTACGGTCGCAAAGTTGCGACCACTTTTTTACTAGCTTCGCGCTAGGTACCGTAACTTCTCGGGAAGTCGGGTTTATAAGGCCTACTTTGGCCCAAATTGTAGCCCTGACTCTTGGCTATCCGGAAATTTGAGTCAAACCTATGTGCACAGTAATGCCGAGGGTCCGATGTTCGATCCCGCGAGGGGTCTCTTCAGACCAAATCTCCTTGCAAGTTATTTCGACATCGGAACGTCTAGCGGACGCTAGATATTCCCGTGTGGCGCCGCGCCACGCGATCGTCAGTTGTGTTCAACGTTTTTTCGTATTTTTACCTATTCTTATGTAGGATACTTGCCTTTTTTGTGTATTTCGTGTTGCGTGCGGATATACGAGTATGATCTTGTATCCTACTTACCCTTAGTCCTGTTAAATTTGTTATACTGTTGACACTGGTGGTTTATTCACCCTTGGACTTGGTGCATTGGGTATCCTTGGTGGTGGTGTATTTTCATTGTTCTTCTCTGCAGTGGTGCGTACTATGCCATTGTTTCGTATTGTTTTGGGTGCATTTGCTTTGTTTTTGTTTGCAATCTCACTGAATCCCTCTGCTAACTTATTTGATGTCCCCAACTGTTCATTGCCCTGTGGTATTTTGCCTTCAACTGCCTTGATGAGTTGTTCTACTGTTGCTACCACTACATCTTCTGGTGTGACAGGTGACATAGTAAGGTAATGGTATTTCAAAAATATACTATCTGACATCCTCTCTGCCTTCATTTTCTTTACTGCTATTATGAAACACCTGTGGTGCTTCATCTTCATGCTCATGCCCAAGTTCTATTCATCAATTCAATGCAAGTTCCAGCTTCCTTTTTTATGGAATTTGATGGGGCATCCCATAGGTGCAAATGGATTCTTCATAAAGTGATGAGACCCGTGAACATGAGCCATGGCAGAGATTTCTGGAGTGATATTTGATTGGCATTGGAGATTTAAGGTGAGTTCAGTTTGTGGGAGTGGGGCACACCATTGGTTCATGGGGAAGCTTTCATGCACCCCACATATGATGCCAATGAAGTGGTTCTTGGCTGCTTGGATTGTTCTATCAGCTGAATTGTTTTGAGGGTTTCCTGGGGGAACCAATCCGTGTTTCATTCCATTGTTATTGATCAGTTACTTGTATTTTTCTGATGCTTTGCTGTCCAATATGAGTTACTTCAGGCCCCATCCTGCTCTTTCATTTTGGTGATGAGGCGAAGGTAAGCTGCGATCGTTTGGTCCTTGGATTGATTTTTCATTGACTCTATATAGATGCAGTTTGCATCGACATGGATTGCAACCATGATGTATCTGTTGCCTCTGACTGAGATGAAGGAGAACTTACCCATTTATTGGTGTAAATTATTTTCTACATGTCTACAATTTTGATGCAGATGTCCTGCTCTTTTCTTATTGGCTGCACAGTTTTTGTCATTTCTTACTGTGGTTTGAAATTTTGGTGCTGTCTTTTTATGTGCCCTTTTTGGGTTTCATTGGACTCTGGAAGGTATTTGGTTGTACTACTGTGCTAAATCCTAGCCATATGTTGTAATTTCCCGCTCTAATGCCTTTTGTCCTTGTCTCTTATAGATGGGTTGTCATCCTAGGTCATCCAGTAACTGTCACGGATCAGCATCTTGCCAGATTGATCTATTTTATTATTATTGATTTCCATGTAGGGTACTCTCATACGATAGGGTAAAATAGGCTATTTTTTAGATAATTATTAGCTATTGTACCTACAAACACAAGATACCTTTGTCCCTGCTTGTCACTTGTCATTGCTTGTTTTCACCGGACGTTCTCCACCATGGCAGAGCCTGAGTCCCCTCTTGGTCAAGGAATGACTGCCAGGGTATGGATCCATTCAATCCAAAGGAGGGAATGATCTATGGACCTCCTTGAGAGAGCACTACGCAACGGGCATGAGGATATCGGTCGTTTTGGCAGGGGTGAAGCACCAAGACTGAAGCAGAGATTTTTGGCCCAAAAAAGAGCAAAATTGCTGAGTGATAAATGCTCCTCGCGAATGCATTTGCTGCTTTTGGCAGCGGCTCTACCACGTCATATGGTGAGAACATACATCTAACAAGGAGGGGATAAATGAATGTAGGCTAATTAAATGAATTCTTTTGATTTAGCTAGCTTTCTATAGCAATAGCATCTCAGCAGCGTCAAGATGATATTGCTTAGTCCTTGGTATTTTTGAATACCAAGGACCTTAGCCCTTTACAATTGCCCATAACCCAACAATAGAGTAGGTCAGTGGCGTCAATTTGTGCCACTGGTTGACCCTATCGTCAAGGTATGGGAGAGGTTATCAACCCACAACCATCAGCTGGATATTTGCATCTTGGTTCAATTGATATCGTGTTGTGGCAATTTTTGTGTTATTGTGTTGTTGTGGCATGGGAGATTAGCTATGTTACAGCCGTGAACTTTGACGCTATTTTACCCACAAAAAAGAGTAAGATAGCACAGACTTGCCCCCACACAGCTTGTATCTAACAAACTTCTGGGATGACCCAAGAACATGTACACAGTCTCCATTAATTGAGGATCGTGTACATGCCAATATAAATAAGAGAAGTATATACCTGCATCCACAGGGGAGGGGCAAAGTATGGTCAAGATTATGCGCGTCACGAGATGAAAAGTACCTAGGTATGTAGCTAGTAAAAAACAAAAATAAATCCGTGACCGAGCCCTAGGTTCATCTGGATCACCTAGGACGACAACCCATCTGTAAGAAAACTGGCTGCTGTATGGTAGTATACTATAATTTCTTGGTTGATGGTAATTCAAAAATATGGTTGATGGTATTCTGTGGGTCTAGACGGTCAAGGAAGATAGTGTCAGTGTTTTTATTGGTTGTTTACAGTTTTAATAGGACTCTCCATAGTCCAGCTTGTTTGCATCTAGAACCTGTTAAAATAGCCTTTTGTCAGTTCCCATAATTTTATTATTCTTAGCATTGTAGATATTTGCTGCGTCTTTATCAAAGATGGTGATGTAATCTGTATCTGCAAACTTGCCGACACTAACAAGTGTTGTGTGCACTCCCAGGACTGCATTCATTTCTATCACGGAACTCCTTAGGCTATCTACTACCTTTACTTTGTGGGAATCTGGTAGTTTGAAACCTTTTTTTGATTTTCTCCCTTGGCTGACATAGGCTTAATGTATTTGATAGTTACCACTCATTATGGTGTACCAAAGTCTAGGACAGCTGTTACAGACCTTGGGTCTTCATCTTTGTCCATCTCAAAATCTTCATCTACATTTGCTAGTTTTGCTCATAGCTCCATACTGGTGTTGTAGATTTGCTCCACTATTTTATTCAGTTTGTTTCCATCTTTGATGACTGCCAATTCCAGCTCCTCCTCAAATGTTGCCTGTGCCTTTATTTTCAGCTTATTCTCCCAGGCACTCTCGGGTTTGATTGCCTTCATCTCCTCTGTTTCATTTTCTTTTTGATGTTGTTCGTGCTTATCAACTAGGCAAGTTAGAGGGGACCAGTAGTTAGATGGTTTCAATAGAGTTGCTAATATGTCCCATTATTTCTAAAAAGTCCCATATTTCCATCTTGTTTTATGTTATACATATTATTATTCCATTCCTCAAATTTATGGACAAAAACCAGACCTGTAATGCCCCTTATTCATATTTTTAAATATGACGTTGTATGATATCTTATCAAATTTTATTTGATCTTTGTATATACCATGAAAAAAAATGTCATTATTACATCATGATATGTCCCATAAAATGAGATTGTATGGAATGTATATAGGACATAAATCATATGGGACATGTTGAGCTCATTTTATGGGACATAAAAAATGAAATACAACCTTTTTTATTTCAACGTCAAATTCATCTTATTTTCACCTTTGCATGTCTCATTAAAAGTTCCCATTTATGCAGATTTCAATGCCTTCGTCTTTGGATACAAAATCTGTTCACATCAAACATACTATTTTTTGGAATTTAGAATGTGACATGGGACAACTGTCCCAAAAGAATATCAATCTAATTCAAAAAAGGGACATAGGAATTGTTAATTTGTACGTCACATTAACGCAAGACTTAATATAATTATTTTTTTGAATAACAGCAATAATATTTCCATTCAAGCGAAATTGGTTTATGTTGGATAAGATCCCTTCAATATTTAAAAATACGGGCATTTTAATGTTAGATTAATTTTTGATTTTAAATATGACTATATCCAATCTAATAGGAAGTAGAAATGTCCCAATCAGATATCTACAGTAGGTCTCTGTTATTGTTCTTCTTTGTGTTTTTTACAGAGAAAACAGTACACCTTGGGTAGTTACAAATACTATTCTTGAACCAAGGGTTGATATAATTAAAATTGGGGTTGATTGCTAAAACAATAAATGTCTTACATTTAGGACAATTTTCTAACGAATAAAAGAAAAATGAACAATTACATTAACTGTATCTCACAAATAATCTCCACCTAGGGAATGACTGGGAAAAGATGACATAGTGAGCACACCATAATCTCAAGTGATAACCTTTCGATGATAAACTATTGATCGGAGAAAGAGTCCTGGTGCCACAAACAAATCAACATAGGGCAAGCTTCTAAGATGGGAGGTATGCTAATATAGCCAAATGACATCTCTCTAAGGCCCTATCTTTCCTTCACCACTTCTTTGATAGATTAACTTGCGATAGTCTATGTACAGTAATAGGTTTACAACTTCTTGCATCAGCAGGATCAAATTGGGGACACCAAATTGCATGGACAGGTTTTCTGTTAGGGGATAAACCATTTCCACAAATAGCAACCACGTGTAGAGAAGAAGGTCACATCACAAAATTTTGCCTGAAACTGCTCATGTGTGTCAACAGGGTCATCGGCAATGTTTACTATTGCCTGATCATCCTGACCTTTCTATGTCAAAATGAGAGCCACTGCATCAGCAAAAGAGAAAGTTCAAATGATAGATATGTAGGTAAACCAGAAATGTTTTCTAAAATAAGCATTTCAAGGGCACGCTGAACCAATGTATTTTGCTGATTGAGGCTCGAAGTCTAAATTTTGTGTCAATGTTGGATACAAGCAAAATTAGTTGGGTCAAAAACATGTAGACATGATCAGTATTGACTATTTTGACACCTCAAATGTATGATGATGTACTTATTTTGCTATCTTAAACCAGCAAATCAAAGTGACAACAAGCTTGCATTGCCCCCTAAACAATGTCTATATGATAACTATCACTAGAAGACTAACAGGACATAGTGTGTAATTGAAAAAAGGCCATACACGGGTCTGCCATCTAAAAGCAGTTTGCTGATTGATGCTTGGTGTTGCTTGTTTGTGTCATTATCGGACACATTTTGGGTAAAATGGTAGGCGAATGAATAAATACCATCAATACTATCCATTATGACACGCTATACTTATGCAGCTCTCTCTATTTTGGATTGAAAAGATCACAAAATTCAGGCTCCAAAACATGAGCATCGCCCCTTCAAATTTGTTTTTGCACAAACTATGAAGAAAAGCCTACTGCTGATACTTTTGATGTGTCTTATTTGTCAACTTATTGGCCTTTTTGAAAGACATTTACCTTCTCTTATGGCCCAAAGATTGAATATGGTTCAGGAAAATATGATAATTGGCAACTAGTAATTGAAATCATCCCTGTAAAATGATTCATCAATTGCATCAAAAATAAGATTTAGATCATAACCATATTGAACAAAACTTGTAAAATTTAAATTCATCAACATATTGGGACCAGTGCTAATGGTGCTGAATGCTGCTGATGGTAGGTACCTCTTATTTTGCAAAATATTTTAAAATAGAAACAGTGGCATTTAAAGGATATGAAAGGATGTGTTACACCTTAAACAATCTGACTAAGGCTTTTCAATGTGAATAATGTAAAAGTAAAATATTATTATGGGACTATAAAAAGGGACACATGCCCTTCATTGATATTCCTACAAATAATATTCACCAAAACAAACTTGCCAAATCAGGCCCACCAATCAAGAACAGGTTGTGATGCCAACACAATTGATACAGATGACTCATATAGTATCACAATCAACAACTTTATTATTCTACATTTATCAGCATCAGCGTTAGCATCGGCATTAGCATCAGCATCAGCATCAGCATCAGCATCAGCATCAGCATCAGCATCAGCATCA
>JALLOZ010000753.1:0-10682 GCA_036939875.1 Thalassiosira pacifica
AGAGCTATCCTAGATAGCTCATAATAAGTTAGAACATCCAAATAGCAACTAGCTTCACCTGGAGTGTTCAACATACTACTTGTCTTCCCTGGCTCCTACACTCATTCCTCATCCATTCCTCAATTGCTCTTCTCTCCTTCATCAATTGACTGTGTGATCATTACCACCTACAAGGTCATGCAGCAAAGTGATGATTCAGACCTAACACCTCTGTGTCCTTGGCCCTTGTCTCTGCGACCATGATGGGCGGCACAACCTCCAGCGCCAAATCATATTCGGATGGCTAGGCCTCTAAATCTGAGGGCAATGACATGAGATGAGATGAACAAAAGAAAAAAGAAGATGAGACAAGTGGCATTTTGAAGGACAAACAAACATGACAATAAATCTCACATAATATATTTCAATTCAATTAAAGCACATCAAAAATAGAAAGAAAGAAGCTTACCACAATCTCCTCCAACACCGTCTCTACCACCAACTATAGATCCCCTGCCTCTTCCTCCTCTTCCTCTTCCCTACCTTCAAATCTACCCTGTCCCCTATCTCCACCATTACTTCTGTGCCGGCCCCTGCCATCACCTCTGCCACGTCCCCGGTCACAATTCTCCGAGTCTCTCGTGCTTCCTCTACCACCACGCCCCTCCTGTTCCACAAATACGCGCTAGAGCCTCGTTGGATTCTCAAATTTCAGGATCAAACTGTGGCATCTGACACGGGGGCAGTTGTCTACTCCATTGACATGTACCATCACTGCTTTCAACTGGCTATTCCTCTCCCCACCCAACTAATTAAATGACAATATCAATGATCAATAATGGCAATCAAATAAAACAAACAAATAGCATCTTCAGATGACCAACCATCCATTATATTGTACATCAACCCATCCCAACAACATTCAAAGCGGTCCAAACAAATATCACGCATCATATGATCCCTACAGATTGAACAATGCATCAATTCAACTTCAACCACTTCTGCCAACCATTGACGTTGAGATCAGCAAACACATCGCCGACTGCATTTAAACCAGACACCAGAGTGCTGGGCAGCATATCATATAGTCTATCATCAAAACCATGGCATTTTCCACTCTAGTTGCACCAGTGTGCAACTTCTTCAACCTCCAAATCTCACCCGGCCTGCTCGGCGTGGGCATCCACCTGGATCTCAACAGATGGTGCATCGTTTCTTCCAAGGTGAAGCCCTCTTCTCCTCTAACAATGCATGATATCATTGTTAGTATCAATGGTATCAAGTTGACTGGCATGGAGGGAGGCATGCATGCATCAGTGAAGCTGTTTTGGGTGTTTGGTGTTAGGCCAAGGAATGCATTAGTTGGGCGCGTTCCAAATCAACATACACATGATTGAGCTGCCAAACTCGCTGCCATAGCATATGCGCGTAAACAACTGTCTTCACATCTCATCTCAAGCGGTCTCTGCGTCCTCATCGGCCGCATCCTGTGTTCGTTACCGATGACGTATGGTACATGTATGGATGAGTTGTAAGTTAAAGAACAAAAACAGTACATGCTATGTGTGTTCAATTAGAAGAATACACACACCTCTTCCCATGCGGCCTCCACAACCACCCAGAGAATATCCTCCCCTCCCACTTCCTTTTTTGCCCCGCCCATACTGCGGCCGATCGCGCGGATCCAGCTGCTGCAGATAATCCTTCGCATCCAACTGCTTCTCCCATCCCTGGTTGAGAATGATCAGACTGTCGGGAATCGATTAGTGCTGCCGTTGAACACCTTTGGGGAGGAAAAATGGTATGAGATATGTGGAGGAATATATCAAAGAACAGATTACACCACAATCAACTTACCCAGTGCAAGACGGCCTTCAAGAAGACGCACGTGACGGCCGGGATGGTGGCCGTCAGGAAGGCAAGAAGGAAGGTGTACGATGATGATGGCTTGTCGATTAGGCAGTTGAGGAGGTCGTTCGGTCAAGGATTTCATTGAATTGGCATTGCTGCTGTTGCCACAATAAATTATGGTGGCGATCCAGCATCTAAAGCAGCGCTGAGCACCTTCGCGAGCGCGTCACGGAAGTGCAGCTACTTGACACGCGCACATGCGCACACAGTGTCATGGATGCCGTGTGCCACATCCAGGAGATGGCCCTCATCTCCATTAGGTAGCACAAGGGAATCAGCACCATGAGCATTATGGTGCTGACTATTTTGGGGTGGATTGGGTGATGTGATTTTGGACAACGTTGAAGCGCGACGTCGAAAAATCCTGAAGCGCGATTTGTTATTTTTTGGCTTCGCGACACAATCTGGATACGGGAGTCAGGCAGACGGTATGCTCCCCAAAAGTGGGGCAGCGAAAATCTAGAAATGGCCGATTTCAATTGTAGTGCCTCTTGTATCTCCATTATTCATTGAGAGGTGGTGGACTTTGTGCACATTATTTTTTTGGCCCATGGGCGGGAAAGGGTTAACCCTTTCCTTCCGGGAACACATTTTTTCGTGAGAAAAGAAACAAGAACTTCGATGCCAATGTAAAGGTGGCGATGAAGGTGGCGGCAAGTCCCCGCTAAACAACAGCCGACCCGTATGAGTTCTTACTCATGTATGCATACAACGGTCCATTTCAAAGGCAATTTAAAATAATTCAAACTGCCATATATACCAAGTCCCAGGTTTGTATGTAGCAATGCACAATCCGATCAATGCCGATCGACCCTCGCTCAACTGACGTGTGACGACGATCCCGACTCCCATCGCTGCGCGCACGAAGAGTAATACTCCTACCGTATGTTTGGAAATCTTTGAGTAAGGAAAATTTGGGCGAATTTATTGTGAAGCAAGTATTGTGAGTTCTATCTTGATTTTTTTGTTTTACGAAAGTAGCTACCTAAATACTACCCCCTTCTTTAACTTTCAACATGCAAAATATGAGTGGTCTTGGTGAAATAAACTCGGCTAAGTTCATTTATCTACGAAAATGAGCAATCGGAGTTGAAACTGCGAATCTTTATTGTTTATTTACGAAGCTGTAAAACCAGTTGTTTAGGTGTTTAGATACATACCTATTTTGCGCTTCGTCAGAATCCTATTTCATTCGGCATACATTACCTTTTTGGATAACGGCTTTATTCCAACATCAAAATGTTTTTCAGCTGAATTCGTGGCCCTAAAAGGTAAAGTTCACTACGCAAAGCTTTCCAAATACAGAGTATATAGTCAGCATTTATTTCAATCAGTGCATCTGCAGTAATCTGCAGGAGTGCATGCATTGCGTGCATCACAGGTGCATCACAAGTTCAGAGGGTCAGCTAGAGCCCAAAGCCCATAATTTGATCCAAAGATCCACAAGCACATCTGAAGCACATCCAAAACCAAAACCACTGATTTAGTTCTCACAAGATTTATCAAACAATCATCCAACCATGAAGCTCTCCCTTGCCTTTGTCGCCGCCGCCGCTCCCGCCCTTGTCTCTGGCAATCGCCTCGCCAAGAACATCTCCCCTGACATGGACTTGTCCAACGTTGAAATCAAGGCCCAGTCAAAGACGGGCAACAAACTCCTCTCCAAGGCTCGTCGTCTTGATGGAGGTGACGATATGACCTGGGTTGCTGGGTTCTCTCTCAAGTTCCATTCGTAAGTAATGCCATGATTTTTCGTCTGTTGATAAATTGGCGCGCATTTTGTCAGTGTGAAACTAATCTCATGTACCTATGTGACGTGCGTTTTTTTCCCTCCGAACTCCTGTGACTGTCGCACAGTTGCACCTCAAGCCAGAACTACTATGGTGGACAGTTCGCCAACGACGCTGACGATTACAATGCCAACTACCAATACAATGGCAACAACCAGAACGGTGACAATCAATACAATCAATACAATGGCAACAACCAAAACGGCAATGGCTACTACAATAACCAGCAACGCAATGACTACCAGGGCATGTACCAACAGAAGCTCGTGCACTTCCAGCTCTGCCCCTCTGACTCTTGCCATCGCTGCAAGAATGGTGCTGATTACGTTGTTGAGCTCAATGACTTTGTTGATGCCATCCTCGAGGCACAAATGACCCAGCAAGAGTACAAGTGCGAACAAGTCCGTGAGAACTGCTACTGCGGCAACGCCAATTCGGAGCAGCAATGTCAATACAACTGCTTCAAGAATGCCAATATGGAGGATTGTGCCGATGCCATGTACGAGGGCGTGTTCAATTTGCAGGATGCTGTTGAATGTACCCAGCTTGAGGTTGACGAGGATGCTGCCAAGGGCTACTATTACAAAAACCGTCAAGGCAACCAGGCACAATACTACGGCCAGGAAAATGGCCAGAACGACAAGGTTGGAGATGTTTATGTTGGACCCTGTGAGTACCATCTGCCATCTGTACCTTAGTTTTCTGTGCGTGTCCATCCATCAACTTACACATTGTTCGTTGATATGGGACCACCACAAATGCAACAGACTGCTCCAAGAATGGAAAGAATATCTACCTTGGCGTCTTCATGGAAGAGACCTGCAGCTACCCTGCTCCTGCTGGCATCTACGAGGCCCTCCACTACGGAGACTCTCTACCCTACGCCAAGAAATCTCTTGTTCCCTCGGACTGTGTCTCCTGCGCAGAACCCCAGGAAGTTGCCTACGGGAACTACTACCAACAACAGCAGGAAGCTCCTGAGGTTACCGAAGTGTGCTCAGCTCTGTACGAGATTGCTGGAAAGTGTGAAAAGGGCTTGGATGGATACTACCCCAACCGTGATAGATCTGCATGTAGCTTCATCAGTAGTCTCGAATCTACCGGTATTTCTATGCCCAGTGCCAACATCCCAGCTAAAGTATTCGCTGGAATCTTTGGCGTGGCTACGGCCCTTTTGGCTGGTCTGTCCATGGTTCTCTTCAAGAAGAACCAGCGCCAGAATGTCAGCCTTGCTGGTGATGCCATCGTCGCTTAGGAGCTGTGCTGAAGTCCTTAGGACTCGTGTATGTTGAGAGACGAGAGTCTTCCTCTCATGCTGAAAGGAAGAGGAGCTGTGATGAAGTCCTGATTGCTCGTAGAGTCTTCCTCTCATGCTGTTAAGATTAGGAGCTGTGTTGGAGTCCTTAGGATTCGTGTATGTTGAGAGATGAGAAGTATCCTCTCATGTTATCAAGATTAGGAGCTGTGCAGAAGTCCTTAGGACTCGTGTATGTTGAGAGATGAGAGTTTCTCTCATGTTGTAAAGATTAGGAGCTGTGCTGAAGTCCTTAGGACTCGTGTATGTTGAGATATGAATGTCTTCCTCCCCTCGTGATGTAGACATTATGTGCCTAGAGAAAGAAGAAAGAACCTGGTGAAAGTGGTCATGACCTTCCCATTGTACAAAAGCATGCCATTTTGTTTCCCTCGCAATGCCGATTTTGAGATAACTTAAGATAAAAAGCGTCCGTTACACCGAAAACAAAACAAACGAGTGAATTTGGCCATCACACATGGCTCTCATTGATTATGTCATCAACCTCAGACCAAATCCAAGCCTCTGAAGTTATGAGAGCTAGCCATCATGCATGTGAAATTGCTTGGGTCTTTCGAGGAACTTAGGAATGCATCCATCCCAGTTCCTCATCAGCAAAATCACCCCAAAACGAGTGACAGTCAGAAGCAATGAGTTGCAGTTTGTACATGATACAAACTCACAGTCTAATAGAATTGCCACAAAGTAAGTTTTATCTTGGGGTGCTACCTTCTACCTCTAATGGGTGAGTTTAGCATTATTGGAACCCAAATAAATTAACACAAGCGTCTTAAAATATTGACATAAGATGACATCTATCTACACGGCACACTGGCATATACTCTATCCTCACACTTATATGGGTTTCATTAGCTCGCGGACTAAACTTCATGGGCCCCATCTTCACGTGGTCTTGGGTATGAATATTTGACAGGATTTGGAATCATCTCATGGCTATTGGTTGACTCCCAATTGCTGCCAACATAATTGTATCCATAATATGTCGGGCTGCTGTGATTCTGGGCATAGCTTTCCGGGCCCTGATCGTACGTCGATTCATTCGAGGGATAGAATGCCACTGTACCTTGCGCAGGATCTGCGACAATATGTTATAGGCGAAAGATGAGGATAAAGAAGAACGCAAAGAAGGAGACAATTGTGGCCACAGTTGAAGAGACTCACCATATCTCTGATTGCCAGGTGATTCCTCTTGAGGAAAAGATGCAACATCTTGTCGCTGATCCAGTTTCTTCCTTGCATAGCCCAGTTTTGCCGCTGCGTCATTCGAAGACTTCATGGACTTGGCCAACTTTTGGTTACTATTCCATGCCTCCATCTTGGCCTTATAAGTTTTGCGCTCCACCTCCTCCCGTTCTAAAAACGGGCGCTTCTCCACCATGCTCGTACTCCGCCACAGTTCGCCCAATAAGCGAGAAATGTCAGCGTTGGGCATATCTGGATTCTCCCGTTGGAGTGGACGGCGCTTTACCTGGGCAAACATGAGGAAGGCGCTCATTGGCCGCTTGGGTGCCAGAGGGTTCTTCTTGGCTCGCAGTTTACGGGACAAAGGGCCTTTATATGATTCCTTTTCTTTGGCAAAGCGAGTCTTCTCGTCCTTTGCAATGCCATCCCAATAGGCCCTGTCTTGCTTCGATAAGCTACGCCATTCCGCTGCTACTGCCTTAACGAAGCCACCCTTTGAACAATTATGGTATTCGAAAAGCGAAGAAGTTAGATCTGTCGCGAGACCAGCCTCAGAACCAGAATATGCGAACATAACCATAGCATAGACTCACCTTTCCATCGGCTCCCATCTTCTCTGAAATATCCTTTCCGTTTGCCTCCGAGAAACACATGAATGCCGACTTGGCAGGCACTGGACGATTGATGTTCCCAGTCGACGACGACGAAGATTCCGACGAGCCACTTCCAGCATCAAGAGTGGGCGCTTCGCTAAAATAGGGACTATTCCGATAGATCGTGGACGAATGCTGCTCGATGCGATCGTCGTCGTTGGGTGGCGAACAAAGGGGATGTTGTTGCTGCTTACTGAAATGAGGACTGCTCTTGCGAGCTTCATTGGGTAGCACTTGAACGAATGCTTCGCTTCTGTAGTGCCTCTGGCTCGCTGCCGTTGCGGGCGTGGTGTAGGAATCAAATGTGGTCCTACCAGGCGATCTGTCCTCGCTCCTTAGTGCTGATACTTGCGTAGCACTATTTTGGATGAAACTAGCTCCAGGAGAGCTGTTGACATGAGGATGTGGCATAAATCCATGATGATGGTACATTCCAGGAGAAATAGTCGGTCCTGGCAGCGCCGGAAGTGGCGGAGGGTGGTAAAAGCTTTGGCCGCCCGGCGGCGCTGCAAGATAATTCCCGAATTGGTATTGTGTTGGTGAAGAAGAGGATGAGTAGGAACTAGGAGATTGGCCATCTTTGTAGTAAGACATGATTCTCGTATTGCTCTATACGGCAGCAAGAACAATCTATTAAACAGATTGATTAAATGGGGGTCTACACGATGATGAGATCTCCTCCTTTGATCATTGATAGAGATTCGCCGATACAACAAGTAGGTTCAACGGGAAAAGCCTTTTTGAATGCTCTCCTACCCTTCCATTCATTTTATGACAGCGAATACAGAACATGCTCCCTTTGGGCTAGTTGTGTGGAGCCCCCTTAGATCTGATGCGTGTTAACTAGTATCCACGGCGAATTGCAACAGACACATCGAGAACTATCCGAAACAATCATGCGGGAATTTGAAATTCCATACTTGCGATCGATATTCATCAAAGTGATGCACATTGATGTGATTGTTTTCAATGCGCTTGATATGGTAGCTGGGGCAATGAATCGATGATTGGAGCTTGCCACGACACCAAAGAATGGCAATGATCGCTGACTTTGGTATAACAAGGGTCTCCACATGAACTTTAAGAAGATCTTGATCCACAGTGGATTCACAATCCATCATCTCACATCTTTTCAGTTTCAGGTTTCAGTTGTTGACAGCATCACGGATACCGGAGTCCTACATAGGAACTGATATACACGCACGCATGTACCACAGCTTCGCCCTCTCATTCTGCCACCAACGAACCAGCACCAGAAATCAATTGAAATGACAGGTGAAGCTGTCCACCCTTTTGCCATAATTGAAACCATCATTCAAATCAGTGCATACCTCCGACACGAATATTCTTAAATCTTAACATTCTTCATTGGGATGATTTGAAGCTGAGAGACAATTGTTTCTGTTTGGTGACTCTTGTCAGTATTAGTATGGCGATGTGTCTGTTTAGATGTATCTTCGTTATTTGTTTTTAGAGTATTCATTCGCATTTTCATCCAGTTATCATTCTTTCGATTGAAATTGTGTGACATGTAAATCTCTCATGGTGTGTACCTATCTCGCATATATCTCAGTTTCCTCTGCTAATCTCAGAGAATATTTTGTAACTGTGGAAGACTGGGAACCTTAGATGGGGGAAAATCATCAACTTTCGATAAGTTTGAATTGAGTTATGTGCCCATGGGCATAAAGCTACATGAGGTAGCCGTCAAACTTGGCTTTCTTTTTTTCAAGCTCATATGCATAATTAGTAAATCAGTTTCGGCATCTACCTAAAAAATGACACTCAAACTATAAGTAGTAGTCATGATGTCTTTTGTGTTTCTGACAGGTTTGCCAAGCAGCAAAGTGCCATGGTGTGTTGCCACAGAAGACCATTTCCCCTTTGAACCAAAGTCACGAGCCAACTTAGGCTGCAGTTGTCACAGATGTGTTGAACACCATTTAAGGGTGCTTATATTGTACTGTTGGTTTGTTTTCAGTTCTTCCTTGGTACCTTCCGATGCATCATAATGAGCAGTCATGCTCCAGTATCTGTTGACTGTCTACTATTGCACTTGTTAGATATCATCATTGTGGTGGAGTATATGTGAAACACTTTCAGAGATCTTTCAACATTACGTAACTTGGTACATCTGAGTATTATCTGGAGACTTTCTGTTTATGTTTCTTGCTTATCCGTTTACCTCTGGATGGCTATGTGGCGACAGCTTAAATGTCGCCACGTGATCAAATGGAACTGGTGTGTTGTATCTTGTCTTGATGTCCTGAATTGCTGTGATTCATGCTGTCACATATTGAAGCTTATGATGTCTCCGTTGCCGGTCCTGGTGCTGTCGGTAATCTGTCTAGACGGGCATCAGGAAAAGGGGAACCCTGTTGGTGGTTGTATCATTGCCCAACGCAGGCTGTATGGGAGTCTCAACCAAGTTTGATCTTCTTTCTACAATCCATATTAAATATGAAAGACACCATGTGTCCTGATACTGGAAGATCTCCTCTGTATATGTATCAGGTGTCTGGTTTACACCCTAGTTCAGCAGGAACACCGAGATGATGGCAAAGAGGTCACAGTTACAGCCATAGCCATTGGATTGTTGGGGCAGCATCTGGGATTTGTCTTTGCACAGTCACAACCCTTTTGAGTCAACAAATGTTGTGATATTTCTTGGTTATCTTTCCCATGTTCACCATACAATTAGTTCTGTACTGGGTGCATATAGTGTTCATTTGAGCTCCTAACACCAATAGATTCCCAGAGTTCAATTGCCTCTGTTGCAAACTGTATGTGGAGGAAGAGCCAGTGTGAATCATCTTTATTGATGGGTATACATATTTATGGTCATCTAAAGATAAATCCCACAACTCATCAACCTCATTGCTCAACCTCATAGTAATGATATCAAGGGCTGTTTATGCCTGCCTCCTGTACGTACAGCAACGTCAAAAACAAGTATGTACTGAAGTACTGCATGAGGTTGTTGGTCATTTTAGTGGTCTCCTTTGTTGTGAAGTTCAGGATCTCATCATTGAGCCATTGTCTTGCCCGTAAGGTACACATACTGCTTTTCATAACTCTGTTTCTATGTTTTTTTTTGCACCATGGGGTCCTCTCCTGCTGTTATATGAGGACAGATGTGGAGTTTCAAAAACCATATCAGCTTTGATCTATCAATTCAGGTAATTCCTTTGCCTGATTGGAGAAGTAGACCTACTATACCAAAAGTTATCAACCTGGTCATTGGCATCTCCCTATATTGTAGTTCCACCTGAGAGGTGCTTTGAGATGGTAAGATCACCCCCCTGCTCATCAATTTCATACGGCTTTGTGATCACTTCCTTTGCTTCCCTTGATGGTGCTTTGGAGTTGCCCTGCCTGCTTCCTCCTGAGGCTGCTTAGCATTATAGTCTATGGTATTGTCATGAGGGCTAACATCTTGAGGTGGATCATCTGGTGCTGTAGTTCAAATGTGGGCAAAACCATTGTACTTCAGAGTGTCATCCCAGTTGTTGGTTGTACCCCCTGATGCCATTAGTATATGGCCCACCTCTTTGTACACGGCATTTATCGTCACTAGTATTATTGCTGCTGGTTTGTTGGTATCTTATGTAGTTCTGTGGTCCTATTCTGAGGAGGCAACTACAGGATACTGGGCACATCGTAATCCTGACTCTAGCAGCTCGCTAACAAAAATATACACGCTCAATAAATATGCTCATTTGGAATAACCGCATACACCTACAGCTTTCCTCAGTTATAGTGTAATATTTTTTTTCGGTTTGCCCTCCAATCTTCACACATAGGTTATTGGGGTGAACCAAATGGCACCCCCCAAAATTTATTTCCCGACCT
>JALLOZ010000757.1:0-10676 GCA_036939875.1 Thalassiosira pacifica
ACAGACTCACGCCTGCGGCGCTCGCAAACACAGTCAATGTTGATCAGGCGGGCGTGGAAGATACTGAGCTTGAATCAGGCGGGCGTGGATTACACTTTCTACAATGCAGTGGAGGCAATGCTCAATCGGGGTGGTATCAGTATCCATCCAATTTACGATCAGCAGCAAGCTGCCTCCTTCCATGTCCTTCTTCATTCGATCAATCTACACTACTCAATCTACAATGCCCATCCCATTCACCATTCGCATCACTTCTCATCCGGCAGCAAGCTGCCTCCTTCAGTCCGTCATTCATATTTGATCAATCGACAACCAAGCATGGATATCACTGCATTATGGTAAGTGTCTCCAGCCGCAGGCGTTTGCGTGCGCTGATCCAAACTGACTGTATGTCTCTTTGCGAGTGCCGCAGGCATGAGTGTCATTGTCTTGCGTCATTCATTGTTGATGATAATGATTGTACTGCTGCTGTGACTCTAATGGTACAA
Source organism: Thalassiosira pacifica (assembly GCA_036939875.1). Taxonomy (NCBI): domain Eukaryota; phylum Bacillariophyta; class Thalassiosirophyceae; order Thalassiosirales; family Thalassiosiraceae; genus Thalassiosira; species Thalassiosira pacifica. The sequence continues at coordinate 489 of JALLOZ010000757.1, forward strand.
TCATTGTTTTGAACTGCTATTGCTATCGTATCAAAATTGGACAGGATGAACTACTCTGTGATTGTATTATCTTTATGCTTTCGCCGAGAGGATTCAGTGAATGGTCACATTCCATCACCCATCTCATCTCATGTTTTTCATGGAATAGAGAATGAATGAACAATGGGAATGAGATGAGAGCAGTATATAAGAACATGAGTTCTTTTGTTGTTGCATTTCCTTTTGTTGAGTCTTTTTCTTTCGGAAACATTGCTCTCCTGTACAAGGGCTTCGAAACGGTAGTCAATTCATTCAATTCGACGACATTGTTGGCGACATGGCCCACGCTTTAGGTGGACCTCTGGGCGGATTTTCATTTACAGTGGCTTGCCAAGGGGCTTTTAGAGGTTGCCGGTGCCATGGATAGACAGCCCAGGCTCTCCTCTTTCTAGCAGGCTGAGTATCGGCCGAAATGGTGGGGTGAAAGTTTTTGTAGGGTAGTCCCTACGGTACTCTGGCGGCGGCTGCTGTGCAGTTTGGGTTGAGAGGCCCTATTCTTCTTGAGGAGACGGTCGGAATGAGCCAATCGGGGCTGGATTTGGCAGCACCGTTGGCAATCTAACCTCATTTTTCGTCTGGCTCATACAACAAATTTGCTCTTTGGGGCTGGCAGTGGTCCTAACGGACGCGCATGGTTGTACTGTTTCAGAAACGCTGGCTGGGTTTCGTCTTGATCCTATTGATGGATGGTTGTTGAGATATTTGTGGCTGATTTATTGTTTTTTGGCATATCCGAGGAGGCAGGCAGGCAGGCAGGCAGTGTCAGAGCTGAACCTAAAATACTACCTCCGGAGCTGTATTGTATTTCTGTGGTGTGGACAGATGCAGCTCGATCAGAATCAGCAGTTAGTCGAAACACTTAAACTCTAAGAGCTAGTTGACATTTTTTCCCTTGCTCATCCATGTCATTTTACATCAAATTAGAAATTCTTTTTTTATACAAAGTGTTTACTATTATTTGTGCAGACTATATACACAGCAACATGGATGGTAAGATCTGCGGGAAAAATGATACAAACCGCTGTTGCCAAAGAAGAGAAAACAAAGTCTATGTACATGCCAAATATTGAAAGAACCATTTTGCTATACTCTCAAATTCAAATCAATCATCCTCAGCTGTATTCGGTTGGATTGGTCCTTGTTCTGATACAACCCGGGGGACATTCACATTCAGCTGTCCGTCAAATGAAAAGCAAGATCCACTACTATATTGTTCAGCTAAGGAGCTGGCAATATTAGCAATGTTCTGCAGGTTGTTGTTATTTCCAAATCCATCTAGAGGAAGACTAAAGCAATCTCCAAATTGATTCATGGTTGGAAGAACCGTAGCTTGCTGGGCTGATGGTGCCATCTGTGGTCCAGCACTTGGAATGGATGTGTGTGGTGAGGGTGATGGTATATGAGAGTTGTTGTTGCCAGCCATACCAAAGTTGGAGGATGTACTAGTGTAACCAAAATTATTGACCCTTTTAGTCGCTGGTTGTTGATTGTTGTAAACAATGGCGTTGTTCGATTGTGCCTCATTTATGATGGGCAAAGACGAAGTTGCGAGCTGTTTCCAATCATTCACGATTGACAAAATGATATCATGCTCCTTTTTATTCACACTGACGTAGTATTGATATTTGCCCATGATGACCTCCACCATCTTGGACTCGGCGCTTGTGAGGCAGGATGAATGACGAAGAAGGAGTAAGCGGAGTGACATCAAATTACTCGCAACATCTTGGTTGTTTGCAACTGGATTTACAGCTGGTTGGTTTGGGCAAGACTTTTCATCTAGGGGCATGTATTTTCCAAGAAGAAGAGCAAGGGATTGCGCATTCCAGCGGTATGGTACACCGGGAGGCGTAGAACTGGGAGGCTTGCCGTCGTTGGTCTTGAGGATAAATCTTGTTGTAGGATTAGGAGCAGGGGGGCGCGTTACATTTACAGGTTGCCGAGGAATCTTGGTTGCAGTAGGAGATGGAGGGATACGGAATGATTGACTTTTCGCTGGTCCAATCCATTGCAAAGAGGCCGGAGCTTGTCGAGCAGGCACCTCTAGAACTTCATCAATGTCAATGGCAGTAGTAGTCTTGAGACCAACATCAATTGTCAACTTCCACTTTGGCTCAGGCTTCAATTTCCACAAGTGCTCTATGCATTTCTTCTCCCACGACAAGTCTCTGCTTAGATTCTGGGTGCTGTACAATGAAACCACCATCGTTCCAATGGGTGTGTTGATGGGGATGCATAACGTTGTGTTGACCCCGTAAATTTTTGCCCCGCCGACCCTTGCAAATTGCTCCGGCTTGAGAAATGCCAAATTGTTTTCCCATGAAGGAATTTTGGATAGATATATGCATCCTGGCATGCCAAATCCTGGAGAGAATGAAAAGTTCTTGCTGTACATGCCAAACTGACATCATTATGATGATGTTGTCATCCAAAAAACATGTACATATTGACACAAACGAGCAGTATTTGCATTTTTACAGTATAAATAAATATAATGTCCAATGGACGAATCAGCAAAATCTAAAGTATCTACTCACCTCATTCAAACGATTCATAATCTGCGGTGATGCTCGGACTGTGATGTATCCTGCATTAGAAAGCCGAACCGACGCCGCTGCTGCTTGTTGACCTCCGTATATAATACCAGTAACCTTGGTACTGCTCGTCATTGCCATTGCGCCTCCTCCAATATGTTTCTTCACAGCAACATCGGAATGAGAAACATCCATGGGCACCCAAAGATCCACATGCTGGAACGGAGAATTAGTCTCTGCCAAGAATCTGGATATTTCCTTGAGAAACAATCCGTGCATTCCAGGTTCGGTGTTGGAGGATTCGAGAACGGAGTCGATTGCTTCATCGATCATGTTGTCAACTTCGGAACCTGGTTGCATGTTGGTGTTGGTAGGAGCAGGAGTACTAGATGGCATCATAATCATCTCATCAGACTCCTTGTACTTTGCCTCTTGCATCGTGACATTGCCGATACCAAGATCAATGGAGCTAGTCCTGCTTGTCTTATTGGCAGGTTGTAGATCAGGTGTGAACAATTCCACAAAGGAAGAAAGCGAAGTGGAATGCTTCATCGATTGCTCGAGCATGGAGGATGATTCAACAGGAGAGAACATCTTATTGTTGCTGACACTATCACAAGTTGTTGTATTGGCAGTCCATGGTTCTCTTTGCTGAGATGGGTCGTCTTCGCTATTATCAATATCAATATTGGTGCCGATGCTAAAGGACCTGGGTTTCTCCTCTACCGCATCTTGGCCCAAGTTCATGACGTTGTTCAAACTGCCGAGCCTCTGAAAGGGCAGCCCGCCAACAAACACGCCCTCCTTGTTGCTGTTCGTGCACCTGACCTCGGTGCTCGTTTCCCTTGTAGGAGGTTGCACCGCCGCTGTTTGTGTCCGTGTCCGCGTTCGTGCGGCAGCATTGGCATCTTCAGTTAGCGCCGATCTCATGCGTTTTCTCTGCGCTTGGAGCTTGGTCCCGCTGCACGACATGGCAATGTAGTCAACAGCATCGAGGCTCGAAAACCATTCCTTGGTATCAAGCTGAATGTAGCTGATTTGGAGGCTTTGAGATTGATTTATCAATCAATCAATCAATCATACACGGGAATATACACACGAGTTGAGTTGAGTTATATTAGTTCAACATTGCTATAGATAAGATGGTACCGACCATACAGCAACAATCTAAATCATGTAAAACAGTAACAATCTGAGAAACTGCCTACTCACCAAAAATTGGCCAAATGAGTCCGCCACATACGACTGATATTAAACTGCAACTCCATCTGCACCCACTCGGGAGTGATTGTCTTGAGAAACAGCGTCTGCGCCCGTTGAATATCTCCGCCCACATTAGGAACACTATTTGTCGTGTTGGTCGAATTATGATACGCGCCCATGCCCATGCCCATGCCCATGGTAGTAGTAGTATTCCCGCTGGCCCACGAACGATACGTCCGCGCGCTGAGCTTGGCATTTTTGAGCTTCTTCGTCAGGCGGGAGGTTCGACACGATAGCAAATCGCACAGGAAGTCGTTTAATTTGATGCCATGGGGCAGTGGAAGCAATCCTGCATCAAAGCTTTTGATCTACATATTATTATTGTTGTGAAAAAAAAGAGATGGATGGAATGGAAACATGATGAAAAAGTTCGAATAGAGGTGAGACGTACGTGTTTCATGATTACATGATGTGTATATGGCAGGATGTAAGATTCATCAATCAATCACATTTTCAGTAGATGATAGATACCAATGAAGGTACGCTCGCTCACTCACCAGTTTGTCAGTGTACGCCGATTCTTCGGAAGCCCATCTCCCAGTGCGGTAGGTCCGACACGACGACGACTTGGACGATGCAAACGCTCGTTGTTGTTGTTTGTTATTATTAGTACTAGTAGTACTTCCATTGAAAAGAGCTATCGAATTCGCCTGGTGTGATGATGATGATGATGACTGAGAGCCACGCGCCAGGGAGGATGAGGAGGATGATGCCACTACTTGTTTGCTATTGATATTGCTAGTATTGGTAGTGGTAGTAGTGGTATTGTTGATATTGTTGGTATTGTTCTGATGATGATTGTGATGATGATGATGATGATGATGATGATGGTTATTATGGATGCTCAAAACTTCATTGTCCTTTTCCCTCCGCCGCTCCGCCTCTTCGAGAATCGTCATGGGAAGTGGCAGTACGCGTATTTGCACAATGGGCGACTGATGGCAGCAAGGACACAATGTCTGTTGTTGCTGTTGTTGATTGACGACATTGACGACGTGATCATAATTATTGGATCTCATGATTGGCTGTTTGGTGAATAAAACGTCTAGTGGCAGGCACGTCTGCAGTTGAGTTGAAGATGGGAGTAGGTATGTTTTGGATGTAGTATTGTATTGTAGGTTATTATGAATGTAAAGGCATTTGTTGAAGTGATGGATAAGTATTGTAAGAGTATGATATGATGAATAAAAAATGATAAGAAAAATGAGTAATGGACGCAAAACAAAACGACCCGACAATCAATTATTAGTGCATGCACAGCAAAACGAAAGGCAGGCAGGGGCACGCACACAAAAAGTGAGGAAAAACGAACAGATGCCATCGATCCCGTTTGTTATGAGGGAGTCCCAACAATTGAGGTATGGTAGCCGGCAATTTTATTAGCTAGCTCTTGCGCTCTTGGGAATGTATGAGAAGGATGCTTCTGACGTCTTATCGTGCTTGTTGACGTGTACCTTGTGTAAGTACCTATCGTAGGAGCTCCATAGCTCTACTATAAAGATAAGAGGATGACACCTCCTTGCGATACAGCATGGAGTGGTACAACGTAGGAATAGGTACTACCATAATATTGCATGACGCGACAATCGACAATACCTCCAGACACAATCGACTACCTCTAGCGTAACGTAGGTGGATAGCTACCTATGATGTATGATTGAGCCTGCCGTAGAAAAGCAGGGAGTCAAACAGCTACATACAGCCACGACTGCCGGCCATGACTTCAACTTCGTCTTTTTCAAGCGGACGCGAACAAAATAAGTGCCGATGATCGATGATGACGATGTCGAATAATGAATGCATTTTGTAGGAAAGGAAAGAACTTGTTCTTGTTCGTTGGGCCGGCGGGGCGCATGCAGTTTTATGTAGGTATTGTACCGCATACATGATAACGAATAAATGACGCGCGCGATGAGACGATGGAGTGGCCGGCAAACGGCAAACGATCATGCCGGCATCGCTTGGCTGGGTGAACGGCGAACTCGGAACCCAAAACCAGATCTACATCATGATATCATACCTACGATTTGTACCAAGCCAAGCTAGCCAAGCAATGGAATGAATGACAAATCATCGATCGATCGCCACCATCCAGGGCAATTAGCAATTGGCCATGGCTGGTAGGTGATCGATGAAATGGAAATTATGGCAACCACGGCGGAATGTAGCGTGGAAATCTCAATCGAATCATAGCAGTACAATAATATGCCTTTCAAACGAACTCAAACGGCCACTGTCACTGTTCTTTCTACAAGAGAGATCCGAACAACAAAAACAACAACAAAAACAAAAACAACGACACTCACCGTGTGAAGCAGGCAGCCACAATTGAGGATCTGAACATCGCAGTTCGCCTGCTGGCAAATCGAGCAACGAGGCGACGTCTCGCCCGCGGCGGAAGGCGAATTCATGACGCCAGCATTGAATAATGTCGCCATGGCGCGTGCGGAAGCGAAATGAAATAATGATCCAAGCTCGCTATTCAGGATTCGGGTATTGTAGGGAGTATTCGTTATCTTCTGCTAGGTACTCGCGCGATGCGGTTGGACTGTGTCTGTGCTCTTGCTCTTGTAGACGCAGCGCCACTTTGGGAGACGCGCAGCAGTGCGGCTCGGGGAGTGAAGGTGAAATGAATTTGCGCTGGCATATCTAGCTACAACAAGGAAATTTGGCTATTGTACAATGCTCTTGACGAATGCGGCTTGGATGCGCAAATCAAATTCTCTCGCATCTTCTAGAGATGATAGCATTGTGATGTTGTATGTGGGAGATTGTTCTGTTGATCACGTGGCCGGCCAGCCGGGTCGATCGGATTCGATGATCGATGATTGATCGGTACGATATCGTAGGTGCGATAGATGATGATCAATGACCGACCCGAAACAAAAAAGTGCCTGCTGTTTTTGGCAGATTGCAACTTGCAACTTTTGTGAGTTGCGCTTGTCGTGTCTCAAAGAAAATAATTTGGCTTCTCCCTTCTCAGCTAGAGCAGCTCAGTCGCAAAAATAATAAGGTATCTTCTCTTTCCTGTGAAGGAATAGTTAATAAAATATATTATATTAGATACCTTTGGTACATACTCCTACAAAGTACCTTACCTCTATGGTAACTATCGTAACTGCTGAGCGAACACGACGCTACGAATTCACTCTAGATAGGGGTCTAACTATGGATGTATTTTTCGGGTAGACCCACAACATTTTAGGTTTTTAGGGACAAAAAAGGTTGTGGTTGGGTTGTAGAAAAGCATTCACCTCAAATACATGCCACTCAATCTATGTTTTTATCAGAAAAGTAATATTCCATTGAGCTTTGCTAAAACTTGTCAGATCGCCGAGTGCAATAGCCTCCTTCTCATCATCTTCTCTCCTCCGAGCTCACTCTCATGCCAAATCCAGTCCGCCACATGGCCATTCTCAAAGACACAATATCAACCCAATCTCCATAATATTCATCCATTGATAATCCGCCGGCGGCTATTCACCCTCGCGACATCCTCCCCCAAATCCCGGTTCTCTTTGCCGTGGCACTGATACGTACCATGTCGACCATGAGCGAACCAGGTAAGAGGAAAAAGAAGCCAAAGGTTGGTTTTAAATCAGTGGTCGTTCGGCTAGATGGTGTTTTCCACAATGTATTGGCACAGGAGCCACCTCCCCCCACTGCTGTTGGTAATCTTTGTAATACAAATAAGCACCTAAAGTCCAGTTTTATGTTATTGCTCCAAATTGCAAAGGCGTCAAAAATCCCCGATGATATCAAGTCCATACACGATCTGTCAATCCGTCGATGTCTTGGTGCCTTTTCAACTCTGACAATGGACAGCTCAATGCTAATGCGTTCATTGGCTCGTGCCTCCCGCTCTACTGTCGATAAAGGGACAGATTGTCATAAGCAGTGCCAGTCTATTGAGATTCCCTGACTGTAGGAACACATGTTCTGATCAATGATGGACAGACGTTGTGCCAGATGGCACATGGCTGACAGATAGATGAACAAGAGCATCTTTCTATACTGAGAATATACTATCAAACTACGCAGAGGCCACTAATCCCCAAGTGCAGTAGATCCCTGCACCAATATCTACTGGGACTATGCAACTTTCCACCACAGTCCCTTGGAGTTGAAGCACATGATCAGCTGGACTGCAGCCAACCAAGTTAACCGTAGTACTCAGTCTACGAGGATTGGTTACATGATCAGGTTGAATACCAGGACCTACGCATATGCACCACCTCATATTGCTCCTTTCTCTACTTGGTTTCAAACTAGTGAAACCTCTTTACAAGATACTTAAACTAAGACCATACTTGCTTATCGAAAGCTTTGTATATATTACTATCTCTTTGAGCTTCCTCCCAGCAATTGCTTGCATAACTTCACTGGTGCTTAGATCACAGATTTATGTGACGACGTTGAATCTGGAGATGTAGTCCATCACAATGAACTTCAAACTAGTGTGTCATCTCAGAATTTTGAAATGGTCCATTACCGTGCCCTATTCTACTTGATTGCTGCCACGCCCAACAAATAGAACAAATAAACAAGGCACATCGTGTAGACTGACTTGCAGAACTGGTGAACAAACAGCTTGTTTGTCACCTCACATAAAATCTTCCTGACTAATCCTCTCCTCCATCATGATAATACAGCAATAAATAGTCCTCAAGAAAAAAGCACGCACCACAACACACAGGCAAAATAAAATCAATCCAAACCAAATACATGATCATGGTTGTCAAGGCACACCATGATGTGGACTGCCTTGCCTCGGGAGGTGTTTCTTCTTTGTTGAAGGCAACAGTGACCGCTAGACTTGGCTAGCGTTCAGCTACGGCTACGATGACATAGGAACTGTGAAGATGATTAAATTGTTCTTAGCGTTAAGGCGATAGCAATTAATGAGCTGATCGTTATTGTTGTGTTCATCGTCGTAGTTGTTGTTGTGTGCTCACCAGCGTGTACCGGCTCCGGCCAGACCAAGTTATTGAAGCCACAAGTTCGAGTCTTGCACAAGCTTCGCTGATGCTGGAATCACATTCCAACACACCCTTTCACGAATGCTGTGGCAAGTGCTGTCCTGGCCACCCTTTGAACTGGATCGGTCTAATCGGAATGCTGCACAAAAATTATCCGAAGGTGGGGAGGGTCTCTGATATTCCGAATGAACCCCACCTCCCAATTACCCCCCCTCTGGTTTCCCCAAATGGCCACCCTTTGTCATTGTGCAAGGGCCTCATTGCTCCGGTGCACCCTCGTCACTCTGTACGAATGCACCCAGGCTCGATGTGGCCTGTGGGGTGTCTGCCCTTCTTGTTGTTCCTCTTTAGTCGAGTTTGCGTGATGGTGGTGGGCATGTGGGCATTGCATGACGGGTGGAGAGGAGTCGTGTATTTGGCTCCGCGCTCAAGTTTTGCAGCTGCAGACCAGTGGGCAGATGGATTGGTGACGCGGCGCTCCGTCCTGCTCCGCGGAAAAGTTGTTATCACTGTTGAAGGCAACAATGACTGCTAGACTTGGCTAGTGTTCAGCTACGGCTACAATGACATAGGAATCGTGAAGTTGATTAAATTGTTCTTAGCGTTAAGGTGATAGCAATTAATGAGCTGATCTTTATTGCTGTGTTTTTTGTCGTAGTTGTTGTTGTTGTGTGTTTGCTAGCGTGTACCGATGCCGACCAGACCAAGTTATCGTAGCCACAAGTTTGTGTCTTGCACAAGCTTTGCTGGTGCTGGAATCACATTCCAACATTCTTGTCTACACTCGTTCGTCAAGATCCAATTGCAAGAACTGTCTGGTTTCTGGATATGTTTACCACTCATACTGCAGCCACGCACTCCTTCCAGAGCTAGAATTAGGGGGTACACCCCATACTTTACAGAAATTTAAAATCCATTATATATATATATATTTCACCAATATTATTTATCATGGTGATTAAATTATTTTTTTTGAAAAAAAAAGTCTCTATAACCCTAAAACCTTAACCATGGAAGAAGCTTCCTCTGATGCTGTTGAGGATGATCTCCTGGATCCCATTGCCAAATCAATATTGCGTGATCTCCTAGCTGAGCCAGAGCCTGAACCTGAGCCTGATTCTGATTCTGATTCTGTAGCAGAGTTGATTGACAAGGAAGTGACCCTGGAATTTGCAAATATACCCACAGCTGAAGCTGAAGTAGAGCAAACACAAGCTGCGCCAGAACCTCAAGAAGACACCCAAGAAGAGCAAGCGCCAGAACAAGAAACACAGGAAGAACATGTAAACACAGTTCACCTCGTTCTTGATCCCATTACCATCATCAAGCAACCCGAACAGCCAGTAGTAATCATTCTCCCCAATGGCCAAGCA
>JALLOZ010000758.1:0-10706 GCA_036939875.1 Thalassiosira pacifica
CAACAAAAATTGTACAATTTATTCCAGCACAACTTTCTTGATCTGCTGGCGGATACAAACTCCATCAAAATCGCCTCATCACTGTCGAAATTACTGTCGACCGCGTTGTGTCCTGATTCATCTGACAGTGAGCGTGCTACGGAGGAAGTCGTGATCTGTCACAGAAATGTGACGGGCAAGCTTCAGACATGGTTCGGACATGACGGCGCCGTCACTCATCCGAACGGCAAACGCGACGCACAACGCGAGCATGGGGGAACAAAGTACTCGGTCAAGCGTTGAGTGTCTTCCGTCTTCCGTCTTCCGTCTTCCGTCCTCCTACTATCCAAGGTCAAGGACGAGTCTGAAGCCAATGATTACAAGGATGAGTCCATGGAGAGGGTTACGAGGCCAATGATGAGTACAAGGTGTCAAAGGAGTAAAGGATGAGTCAGAGGAGGAGTAGGAGTAGGAGTAGTAGTACAAGGAGGAGAAGGGTTCAAAGACTTAGGAGTACGAGGAGGTTGAGGAGGAGCCCAAGGTCGAGGAGTAAAAGCAAAGAAGTAGGATTCCAAGGCTGAGGAGGATGAGGCGGAGGTCAAGGAGTAAAGGAGGAGGGAAATTATGAGGATGAGTCAGAAGCTGAGGAAGAATCTAAGGCCAAGGAGTATGATGATGAGGACAAAGAGGGAGAGTTGGATGATGAGGAGTTCGAGGTCCAGGCCGAGAAGTACAAGGAGTAGAGGTCGGAGACAAATAGTCTGGAGGTGAGGAGTAAAGGAGGAGTTGGAAACCGAGGAGGATAATGAGGCCGAGGATGATAATGAGTGGTATGAGGAGGAGGAGACTAATGTTGAGTATTCTTAGGCTGGGGAGGAGAAGAAGTACATGGAGGAGGTTTTTGGGGCTGATGAGTATGAGGAGGAGAAGTATGCTTAGTAGTGGCAGTGGTATATGAATGGCTCCACAGTCATGGGATAATGCACTTGCCAAGACTACGCCATTAACTGTGGTACGATGTACATGGCAAAAGAAGGGTATTCTTTATGGTAAATTTGCTAGTACATTACTAAGCCGAAAGAAGGGTTCATCATGGTAATTCTACTAGTAAATTAATAGCCCCCCCTTTTGTTTATATCTAGTGAGTTGTTAGTAGAAAGTAAGAGGGGCGAAAGTATTCCCCCCTTTTTGAGACACCTGTTAAATCCCCCGAGTTGTGGTGGTAGGTTCATGCATATTCCCAAAAAGATCTCGAAATGCGTGAGAACTAGTAATACAACTAGGAAAGCCCTTGACGTTTGACGTATGATATTGCCCGTCACTGATAGGTATTTTTTGCAAAGTCTGGAGAACAAATCAGTTGGCCCTAGAAAAGGAGAAATCCTCAAATATCCATCCGACAGAACCAGACGTGCTTTCGAATTATTCAATCTAATAAATTGATAACCAGCTCTACTTAGCTCAACCCTAATCAGACATTGGTACCTACAAATATCATCAAATCCATCTACCTGGTAACCTCATCAGGGCCACAATACAATTCTAGATACAACAGGTAATATGAACAAAGGGTGGAATGGCTACGTTCAGAGTTCAGACCACATAGAGAACCAGGCATGGATGAGTCCCAAGTGGAGTGAGAAATTAGGGATAGGTTTAAACTTCTCTCCTTTTTCATTTTTTCGTTCTCTTTCTTTCCCTCTCTTTCCCTCTTTTTTCATTTTGCCAATTTGCCACAAGTAGAAGATATGGTCCCAAAGTTGCCATCCCCCAAAAGAGAGAAGGTTTCAATAAAACAACATGCCAAAAAGGATGCGTTTTCCCACTATTGCACGCGCTCTATCCCCCACAAAGAGAAAATCAAAACATAGGCTGCCGGATAACAGCGAGCTCTAGAATAATGGTGTCTTAAGCCATTCCAAAACATTTTTTAAAATTCAAAATATCTCACATCTACTAACTGTCCTCTATGCAAACAATAACTCATACATATGAAAGGCCCTTCCGGTGCACATCTTATGATCTCCTTTTAACTTCATCAATATCTAATGCTTTTCCATCATAGTTTCAATCGAATCGTTCTCATACCCTGAACTGCCATCTTGATGCACCAAACAAGGAATTGTTTTGAATTTTGGCTGAGGTTGCCGGTCAAAGTCAAACGTACAGTATTTATGTGTCTCTCATGCCATTCGATCCATCTCTCTATTCAAACTTGAAAGATCCGAAGCTAACATGTGCCTCCTTCATAGTATTTGCCTTCTTCAATTCCGCGTTCTCTTGAGACTTTCCATCCTTCAAACCACTCTTGATTCGAACTCCTGCTTGTGTTGCATTTAGGGCCGCCTTCCAATGCGGGGCCCTTCTCTCCTTCCTCTCCTTAGATTTCCACCATGGACATATCTTCCTCACCAACCATTTAATGTTGTCTTTGTAATCCTCCCTCTTATCCTGGAAAGAAGCCATGATAGCAGTGAATTCTTCCCTGTCTTTCAGTGGTTCGACGAACCAAAGCGAATTTCTGACGACAAGATACAAATAGAGTATTCCCAAAAGGACTTCCACATAATCAAGAAATATTGCGTTGAAGACACCGCGAAGCATGTAGGCCATGAGATTTTCGACGTTGGAAGCAAAGAGGAGGACGAAATTGAATAGATGCCTATCGAGATTTAGGATATCATGGTGAGCAATTATGTACAACGCACTTGTAAATAGAAGAAGAGTTTGCATATGTAGGAGTTATTTGCAATGCCCACTAACCAATAACTGAAGACTCACCATTTATCCACCCTTGTCACCACACTAACTTTGGGCAATGCATCCGCCATGGGCCCATACAAGCTAACCATTGCCAAAAAAATTGTTCCGCTAATACTGAAACGCGCACTCAAGTCACCCTCGTCTGTTAAAAAGCTCAGTACCTCCAAAAACATGAGCAATTCGGCAATGGAGGCCACTCTTAGCAGATAACTGTACGGATCACGTCTGACACGCATGATGAGATGGGCCTCGCTGAATGCTCCTTCTGCATTGTCATATCTTTGCATGGAATTAACATCCTGTTTTTGTTTTTTACAGAGTCGTTTATCACATGGCAATAAATGATGATGAGTGACAAACAAAATAAAGGCAACAAAAAAGGCAAGGTGAAATGCAATTTCGGGGTGGCATTGGATTAAAGAGAGGCAGCACACAATTTTTCATCTGCATTGATTGATAGATAAAATAATTTGCTCTCTAACAAAAACCAAAACCAACAGGAAGAAACCCGAAATCGTTGGAAAGGGGGGATAGGGCGCGATTGGAAATTTTGAAGTGGTGTTTGATTTCAATCCAAACTTTCCCCCCGTTTTCCAATGCTTTCGGGTTTCCTTCATCTACCTTCATGCCGCCATAAATTGTTTGTTTGATCTGTCGATTGTTTTCAAATATCAAATTGTCACCGATAGAGGGATGGGATTTCAATGTAATAATCGTGTGCCATTACATTGATNTGCAACGCATCCTCCACAAACCGTTCCAACTCCCTCTGAAACACCTCATCGTACTTCCACGCCCGATGACTATACTCCCCCATCAACGTCATCATGACCAAATCGCTCCGTGCAGACTTTCCCGCCACGATCCCCAACTGTCCTCCCTTGACAACCTTGGTGGGATTATTCCCATAGCGCTTCTTTTGGAGTCCGTTCCAATAAGAGAGAGTCCTTAAGATGTTCATGCCGGGGTGGATGATGCAGATCTTGTCGAGGCGTCCCATGGAGGTGTGGATCAGGTATCGTTGGGAGGATTCCGCAATAAACAAAAATTTCACCATCGTCTCAACTCGATTGGGGGTCACATCGGCAACAACGTGGTCGATTTGTACGATTCAACTTAATGCCCATTCTGAAGCCCGCAGCCTGCCCGTCATTATTACGAGAAAGCGCAAGTAAATCAATGACAAGAAAATCAACAATGTGACAACCTACAGAATCGCAATCCAATTCCACAGCGACGACAACAACAACAACAACAGCAAACCACTTGTGCGATGAATAGTGAGAATCAAACACAACAACGAATTTAATTTACACATATTATCAACAACGACAACAATAGAACCTCAACCAACAACACACAACTACACTCGCGCCTACGGCGCTCGCAGACACTTTTTGTAATGCAGTGGCATCCATAATGCTCAGTTGGTATTATACGCTATGAGGAAATGCATCATCAACATTGATACCAGCAGTATTGGAATGCCAGCATCGAACACAACACATTCGGAGCTACTTCCCTTCGGTCAGAACGCGGATACAGTATTGAAGGGTACGTTCGGGGGTATGGGGGACCACCAGGAGACGGAATGAGAAAGTACCAATAAGAAGAAAATGGATAACACTGGCATCGGCGTTGAGGAGATATTTGATGAGTTGGCACTTGATGTCACTGATATTCTTGGTAACGATCAGTTGTAATGACTGACTCGGGGTCCTGAGGACTGAGGACAGTATTCTTGGTAATCCTGTCATTCATTTGATCTTGACCCAAACTATTACTGATGACCCTGCAACAGTCTCTGTTACACCCTCTGTTGACATTGCTAGCTATGAGAACCTATCTGCATCATTATCGAATTATTGATTCTGCATTTGCAGAAATGATATGAAAGGGAATTATAGAGGGCACCCTCAAAATAACCCAAGTTGCTGTCTTCCAACTTGAAAATCCAAATCAAAAATCCAAACAATAATCCAAACGGTTCATTATCATTGCTTCGGTTGTCTCAGCAGGTCTCAGAGAAAGCACCCAATATCTTCATATCACGTAAAGAACATCCTCTCAATCTCTGACCATCACAGCGTGGCCGCAAACATCATCCTAAGGGTCCTATCTTCAACATTTTCAGCCACGCATATCGGATGATTTTTAGACCAATACAAAGAGGAGGCTCCAGGCTATCCAACCATGGCATTGACAGCCTCTGAAAGTGCTTCATCAAGCTACAATGTTAAAAAAATGACCAGATGCTCAACTTGAGCGGGGTCACATCAGCAATAACGTGGTCGATTTGTATGATTCGACTCAACGCGCATTTTGAAGCCCTCCGCCTTCCTTTCATTGTGAGAAATTGCAAATCAATGATAACAAAAACCAACAAATCAACAACCTACAGAATCGCAATTCAATTCCACAGTGATCAATAAAACAGCAAACCACTTGTGCGGAGCATAGTGAGAGAAACAACAACAGCAATTTCAATTTCAATCATCAGTAACGCCCTCCCACAACGGACACAACATATTAACAACGACAACAATGCGACAGCAACAAACAACAGACAACTACACTCACGCCTGTGGCACTCGCAAAGAGACAATCACTCAATATAGATCAGCGCATGTGGAAAACACTTTCTGTTGGTCAGCTTCATCCATGCTCAATCAGGGCGGCAGTGACGGGTATCCATCATCTTCACATCGTACATCATCATCACCCATCACATCTCATCCAATGCTGAAGCACCTCCTTTGGATAACATCATCACACCTCATCATTCACATCAATTAGTATCATCATCATCTTCACATCGTACATCGCACATCATAATCCTCATTCAGCTGGTGCTGAAGAACCTTCTTTGTTATCCGGCGTGTATTGGAAGAACGTATTCTTGGATCAGACGGGGCCCAAGAAGGTTTGATGGGGATGCGTCCAAGGGGTGATTGATGTGCGCTCGTAATGGACATCTAGTATGATATCAGGGCTAGGGTTGAGATATGCTTTTTCTTTGGGAGCACTTTCTCTTTTTTACTGCATTTTGTTCCTTTTGTTCTCTTTGTCGAGACGTTCAAAATGGGCCTCCATTCACAAAAATTGGCTGCGTTATTGGCATTATAACCTTGTTTTTCACTTTGTACTGCTCTTGAAAAGGTGCTTGTAATGGGCATCTAGTATGGTATCAGGGCTAGGATTGAAATACGCTTTTTTCCCGAGCACTTCCTTTTGTTTTTACTTCATTCTGTTCCTCTTGTTCTCTTTGACGAGCTGTTCAAAACAGGCCTTGATTCACAAAAATCAGCGGCATTATTGGCATTATGACCTTGTTCATTGATGAGCATCTGGGTGGTTATTGGTTCATTGTGCCTCATTGCGAGATTTTCGGAGGTTGCCAATGCAATGGGTAGACAGCCCTGACTCTCCTCTTTCCAACAGGCCAAGTATCAGCCAAAATGGTAGGGTGGAAATTTCTCTAGGGTGGTCCCTACGGTACTATGGTGGCGGCTGCCATGCAGTTTGGGTTGGGAGACTCTATTCTTCTCGAGGAGACGGTTGAAATGGGCCAATCGGAACTCGGTTTGGCGGCACCGTTGGCAATCTAACGTCATTTTTCGCCTGGCTCATACAACGAATGCGATCCTCTGGAGCTGGCAGTGGTACCATTGGATGCGTATCGTTGTGCTGATTCGGAAACACTGGGTTGCATCTTGATCCGGTGAATGGTTTTTGATTTATGGCTGATTTACTGTTTTTGGGGTGATAGTATTATGTGTAATATGCAACAATATCCAATGTCCAATTTAATATTGTTGGTCGAATTTGACAGAAGAAGGAATAGCATTGTGGATGGTACGGTACTACTTGTAAACAGCTTGCTTAGCCTTGCATTGTCGTGTATTTAACTTCAGTAAATTAACAAACTATACTGTAATATAAAACACTGTACGATACCAAAAACAGTTCCACAACTAATACTAATGAGAGTAGTATTATGTCAAGTCATACCAGTGGTCTTTATTCAATAATTAAAAAGGAATATATTATTGCTTCTGTTCGAGTCTTTACAACAGACAGGTACCGATTCTCGATCATCAATCAATCAATCATATCCCAACAACAACGACATAACAACAACAATACTACACTCACCATTATTTTGATCCTCGTGTTTCTCATTATCAATCTCAACCCTAAACTTTCCCCCCGTTTTCCAATGCTTTCGGGTTTCCTTCATCTACCCTCATGCCACCATCAATTGTTTGTTTGATCAGTTGATTATTTTCAAATATCAAATTGTCACCGATAGAGGGATGGGATTTCAATGTAATAATCGTGTGCCATTACATTGATCTCTCTGCCATGCAATATCCATGCATGCATACGTATAGTATACACATATCATAAATCGTTCACATATCATATATCATATCTAACGTACCTTCTCATCCGTCTCCACCCGAACCTTGATAATCTCAAACTCACTGAACCCCACACCCCCAATGGCATTCTGATCCACGCTCCTATTCAAGAACGCCCTTTCCCCACTAGGTCTCTTAGGAGCCGCATTATTTTGTTGGAACTGTGATATTCTTCTACCGGAATGGTCCCTCCCCATGGAATCCAATCGGTTGCTCCACATGAATTGTACCTGTTCGGAATTCCACTTGTTGGAGCTGAATTTCACGACTAGGTCTGTTTCATCAAAGGGGAAGTTCGAGAATGTGAACTGAGAGGTGATCAAAGTAAAACAAGAAAAATGAGTTTGTAGGAAGTTCATTGATTAGTGCACATCATATGTCAGGCTGTGATTTTGTAAGTCAAACTTTGACTGAAACACAGTTTGACCGGACTTGGAAAAAGTAGCAGTTGCTATTCGATGAACTTGATTTTTTTTGTACCACATTTTCTCTTGTTGAACTGCATGCTCAACTCTAATTCTCAACTCTAAAATCAATTGCGCAGTTCGACACACAAAATCACAGCCAGCCTCAATCATGTGACACAATAAAAATAAAATAAATAGACCTTCAACAATATTTCTCAATTCTCAATAACAATCAATGCATGCACTCAAAAATCACTCACCTCACAACGACACTCTGGCTGATACAACACGCTCCTCGAAACCACCGGCCGCCCACTCAGCATCTGCACCGCGTGAAGCTTGCTCCCCACCTCGATCGGACTCTCGTCCGCGATCGCATTCACCAACACCACCTCCGGATTCCACGTGGAATCTTGCGGATCATCCTCGAACTCTTGCTTCAGTACGTACTTTCCCGTCTTGTACGTATTGTTACTGTTGCTGTTGTTGTTACTGTTGTTGGAAGAATTACTGTTGCCAACGCCATCCTCCCCTCGGCTCGTACTCCTCGAAAAATTAGTCCCACTACTCCCATTATTGAACGACCCTCCCCCACCCCCACCAAAAGTGTTATTCCTCCCCAAATTCCTCTTGGCCTTGACCTCCGGCTCGATGGTCCCATCGTCCTCCCAATCCATATTCAACAGCAACTTCAATCGAAAGGTCTGAGCCGAGGTGTCGACGTTCAGCAAATCCACCACGAAGGAATCCAGCATGACGACCTTGGCGCCCATGAGATACGTGTCGTGGCCGGCCATGTCGAGGCCTACGGGGGGAGCGGAGCCGTCGTAGTTGTCGGAGAATTCTTGGACATCGCTGTTGATGTGGCGGGCTATGGAAGTGGCTAGATGGTCATTATTATTTCGTTTGCTCATCATGCCTGGCATGGTTGTTGATTGTATTGTGTATGCTATTGTATGCTATTGTAGGTATGCGTGCTCCAGTTATGGTTATGCTACGTTCGTTCGTTTGGAAGTTAGTTGTGTGAGTGATAAATGATGATGTGTGATAAATAAGTCGCAAGGTGCGGTAGGTGCCTTCACGGCTTCACGGCTAGCTTGACGGTTCAGCCAGCCGCCAATAGAACGAACGATCAAACTTCAACAAATGCCAACGCACGTATTGTACAGCAGCGCCTCACCTAAAACTATTGAATCAGGTTATCAAGATTATACGATCGAGAGACTCCTTGCTTCTTGTGCTGGTGTAGAAATAGGTAGGTCCACAAACAATTAATTAATAGCTATCTCCACGGTCGGCATCAACGCAATAGCAATAGCAATATTCTAGATAATTGTCGGTTAGCGTTGAGGGTGCATGAACCGACGCAGAATCCAGCCAGAATAGACGCCTTCCTAATTGTTATTAGAAGGCACGTGGTTGAGCCCGCTAAAAAGGTCGACTGACTGGACCTCGAAGTGTCCATTCTGGATCATATTCGGACATTATTTATACTATAAAATAGGCCCAAAGTCATTATGACACTTTTTTTAATATAATAGGTTAACTATTCCTACGTAGAATGTCAGCCAAATCACAGACTGGTCATGAAGGGGCGCGCCCGCTGGAATGACCAACGCAAACTTCGACACCTGTTCGTTTCATTTTCATTTTCATCCTTCGCTTCGATCTTGCGATTGCCACTCTTCTCATGCTCATGAGATAGACAACAGACAACAATTAATTAATGCTCAGCGGATTCGGAGCAAGCAAGCCAATGCCGATGCCAGCCACAGCGTCATATTCAGCTGGTCATAGGGTCCCCCCTTGGGCCAACTTTACTCGACCAAAACGAATAATTTCTACCGCGTTGGAAAGCCCAGAGCAAGGCTTACCCATCCATGGCATCAACAAGACCCAAAAGGCTCTCAATCGGCCACTACAATCGAAAATTTGACCAGAGCCTCGGTCAAAAACGACCCCCTATCGCCAGCAACGCCTCCGAATTGCCTGGTTTGACTTGACCACCATTTTGATCCCCACGGCCTCCCCATNATTGCCTGGTTTGACTTGACCACCATTTTGATCCCGTTGGCCTCCCCATGAAAATCAATAAAAAAATACAAATAAAAGAAAAGCAATGAAGCCACCTCTGGAATCCCTGTTCAATTCTGCATCCATTGATTGCATCATCTTACGACCGCCTTCAAAATACAAAACAACGACAAAGCAATCAGAGCTCGCCTCCGGCTCACGTAAGAGAGAAAAAACACAAATTGCAATGACAGTGACAATATCACGCAATATCACGCATCATGTGATTCAGATTCTCATTACTATACGAACAACACAACAACAGCAACTCCAGATAACTACACAACAGCAACTCCAGACAACTGCACTAGCGCATCATCTGCGGCACTCGCAAAGAGACAGACACTCATTATACATCGGGCAATTGTGGAAAACACTTAATGTCAATCAGCGTCATCGATGCCAAGCAATCACAACTCATCCAGTGCTAAAGCACCTCCTTCGTGATCTCAGCATCATCATTACTCATCATCATCACACACATCGTACAGCACCATCAATACAACACTATCATCACTGCTCATCCGGTGCTGAAGCACCTTCTTCGTGATCGAGAGAGGTTGGAAGGGTAGAACGTATTCTTGGATCGGGCGTGGTACAAGATGGTTCGATGGAGATGCGTCCAAGAAGGTTCGATGACGGATGTTCAATGCTGTCCGTGTTCCTCTTGCTCATCCTGCAGCAAGCTGCATCCTTCGTGATCTTCGAAGTTAATGTTGATGATTGCTTGATGGTGATGTGGTATTGGTTACTGGATCAATGTCGGATGTTGATTGGTATTGGATACTGCTTGGGAATGACATGATGTGACATGGATGCCACACCGCACGTAACTCCCAAGCAAGCTACAGGAATCCTTGGCGACGAGGGCTGAGCGATAGCGAAGGCCGAGGAGACATTGATTGGTTTTGGTGCGCCTACAGTGGCAGTAATGTATACAAATCATGCGCCCGCCTGGTCTACATTCAGTGTGTTTCCGTGAGTCCGCAGGACAAAATGTGATTGTTTAGCTGCACTGCACTGCCCTGCATTCAAGCCCTTTCAAACAGGCGTCAAGTCG
>JALLOZ010000759.1:0-10656 GCA_036939875.1 Thalassiosira pacifica
AAATTTGTTTGGGTGAAGTCTCACCAAGATGATCACATTCCCTTTGAAGATCGTCCATTGGAAGTGCAGTTGGATATTTGCATCAACAACCTTGCTTAATGGGCTCTCAAGGCGGCTATCGCAGACAGAGACTATATATCCAGCCTATTTCCATTGGAGCAGATACGCATTGTTTCTGTCAGCGCGAAGGTAACATTTGCCCTCAAAATCACTTTGAACTGGCACTGGTCGGATAGAACTGCATATGAGGTATACTACAGCCGCCGTATAGTGAATAGTGTTTTAACCGTTGGCATTTTGCAGGCTGACGAGTCACTTGCTTCTACGTTCCACGTGGAACTCAGAGTATATCTGGGTTTCACGTGGAACCACTATGAAAATACCCAAATATTTTAGCATTTGATCTTGTGTGGTGGGATGGAGTAGAGGCGGTCAATATGAAATTCCCAATGACGTGTCAGGTACAGTGGACAAAACGCACCTCACATTTCTGTGGGGCGAATAGACAGCTCTCCCAGATAGATCCAAACGTGCCAAACATCTGCCCAAGTTGTGATACGGAAGGCGAATCTACCATGCACATTACAAGATGCACGGATGAAGAGCGGATCAAGGTACTTCAGCACTCAACCAACGGGATTGTTGCCTATTTGGAGGAAAACATCCATGATGAGAGCATACCTCCTAGGGCACGGAGCGCTCTGAATGACAGAGGTGTACAGCCATCCTTGCTATTGGTCACCTGCAGTCATACATGACCGTCTTGGCTGGGACAACTTTGTAGAAGGTCACATACCACATTGGTACCTCCATTGTCACCGCGATTACCTGGCCGAGACGGGTAAAGTTTATGCAGTAGAAAGATGGGGTAAGGGTCTGATCGAGAGGCTTCTCCAGCAAACTCACAAACAGTGGCTCTTTCGCAACTCACACGTGCACTATAAAAAGCTTGAGGGTCTCATATCTGATCAGCACGAGGAGATCTTCCACAAGGTATGTGAGCGAATGCTCACTGATCCAGATGACCTATTGCCCAAGCACTAGCACCTCCTGGAGATGGACTTTGGCAGGCTGGCAGAAGGGTCCATGTTGGATTGGATGTACTGGGTCTCGTATATGGAGGCTTCTCTAGGGGCAGCGGAACACAAATTAGAGGGAGGGAAAATGGTGTTAGTGGGGAAGGCATCGAAAAGGAAACGCATAAGGGATAATGGGACAAATGGAAGGATTGATGGAGAGCCTGCCCAGCAGGACGAAGGCTTCTTGGTGTAGCGGTATTTTTTGGTTTGGTCAAACCAATTTCTTGGGAAGAAAAAAGTGTGTCGTACTGACCATTGACCTGGCTCTGTGCCAGTGCTGTGCCGATGGCGCAAAAGAAAGACAAAAGCTATGTCTGCTCCGTATAGTATAATTAGAAACATGGGGTAATTTTATAAGCAAACGTTGAACATTGTTGAGCAGAGAGCTAAGACTCTACCTAGTCCCACAAAACACATGGATGAGCTGGCAATAATGCTTGAATGGGCTGTCTTGATGGAGCCTGCAGATCCATCTGGCTACTTACTAGGTATGGTATCAACAAAGAATAAGATGGGCAATGCAAGTGACACTGTCTCTAAAGAACTCAGCCAGTTGCCGTAGAGCACAGGTTGGAGCCAGTCTATCGGTGGTGATATGCAAATGCTCCAACACAAGGCCCAAGCTTGGCTCAGGGACAATATTTGTGTTTATTATCACCAAGAGATTTTTGATATGCTCTATTCTACTATACATCTTCTTACTACCACTACTCAAAAATACTCACATAGATAGTACGATAGTTCGCTAGCTAGCTTTCCACCACCAGTCCATTATTACTCAATCCACCCATCCATCAATCCAAACCCTGTCTATCCAAATAGCCATCCAACTCCCTCCTCAAATATACACCCAAATCATCATAAAATGCCAACAAAAAGAAGCTATTGAACTTACTCCTCACTATCCTCGACAGATCGTTCCTCATTCGATCCGTCACGTATCGTACCAAGCTTTCGATGGCCGCTTGCGTATGCGAGGCTTGTGTGTCAGATTTGGGTACCATTGTGGAGGAGACGGTGTCTAGGAGTACGTTTAGTACCTGATCATCTCCGCCGCTGAATATCGGGGATGATTTGGAGGATGGTACCATGAGTGATGTTGTTGACCTGTTGCTGCCATTGCTATCGACGGGCATGTCGTCATCGTCATCATCAGCATCACCTCTATTCATCACACCTCCGACCAAATCACCTTCATCAAGTTCTTCTTCTTCTTGGTAATGTCTTTTTGATCGCTTGTTACGACCTCTGGAACCTACAGATCCGCCTCCTCGTGCCACCATCCTATTGGAGTGATCTGACGATGGCGACATTCCTGCGTTCTTCTTATTACCTCGTCTCCTCTTCTTCTTTTTCGATGTAGTATTGCTTTTCTCGTTCCCTTGCGGAGAAACACCCTCCATTCCATCATTTTGACGCCGCGCACGGTCATTTTTGTTGTCAGCCGACGGGTCGATGTCCCCACTGACAATCTCAACCTGCGAAATGAACCCTTGACTCCCTCCCTGACGATTATTCGCACCACCACCAACCCTCTTCCTCGCCCGTCCCATATCCCAAGTGATATACCGCAACAAACTCCTCACATCCTCCAAGCTCTTATCGTGAGCCTCGCTCGCCCTCTCCTCGGCGAACTTGTGATACCCCGCACTCAACACGTGCTTCAATTCCTCTTCTGCTGCTGTATAATCTGCACTACCATGCTTCCGATAGAGCTTTGCTTCATTGAATGCACCACCGCCGTTCTTGCCCAGTCGACGATGCAACGTCATGCTGTAATCGACCATCTCCCACTGCCGATCCATGACGTACAATAACCTCCGCGTCATATCTTGCAATACGTCCTCCATCACCCGTTCCATCTTGTGCTGTACCAATAACGCCACGGCGCGCATCAAATCGCTCGCATCGTGTACTTCCGTGACACCATTCGTCAAGAGTGCAACCTCGTCATCGGTGATCGGTGGTAGGGGTACGGTCAAAAAGAGATGGTGGTAGTATCGTAATACGCGGTGGTATTGCGCTCCCCCATAGAGTTTGGCATTGGGGGTTAGACCCCAGTAGGAGAGTAGTGTGGGATCTTCAATGTGACGAAAGGATGGTTCTTCTTCTAATAACTCTCCTCTCATTGAAAATGGATCATCATCGTCACCAGTAACATCATCATCATCACCATCACCACCATCACCCATAGTAGTAGTAGTATTAGTATACCGATTCTCACTCCTCTCCAACTCCTCCATCAAAATCCTCCTCTTCCTCCTCCCCATTTCGCCCTCCAACGTCTCCCGAAACATTTCGTCGCATGCGCTCCTCTCCTGAGCGATGGTCTCCCCGAACAGTTCCGGAGGGACGTGCGCCGCGCTTCCCTTTATCAATTCTTGTACTGCGTTGACGCGAGTGTCGTGTAGGTCGAGGGCGAGACTAGAGAGGAGTTGTTTGCGCGAGTTTTGGAGGTTTTGTGCGTGTTGGTGGGTGCGGAGTTCGTCGGGGGTGGCGCGGGAGGGCGGGGGACCGGGGTGTTTGGAGGCGTTTGGGCCCCACATTGCGTGGACATGTTTTTTTGTAGCTCTGTTTGACTTGCTGTGGTTGCTATTGTTGTCACCTTGTTCTGTCTTGCTGTAGTTGAATCGAGTACTACTCCTTGTATCAATTTTGTTATTTGCATTTCCCCTTGAAGATGCTGGAGCATTGTCATTGTCATCGAATCTGGAACTTCTCCTGTTTGCGTTTGTCGTCATTCCCTCCATTGATTGTTCTGACTTTGCATCATCATGATCATGCAATTTCTTAGCTTTGGGCTTCACATTATGGTTTGAGGCAGCAGCAGCAGGTCTTGGCCCAGGTCTTGTCCCTGAAGAAGAAATTGATTGTTTTGGAGGCAAAGTTTCGCCATCATCATCATCATCATCAAAGGAGAATAAAGAATCAAGCAAGTCTTCTGCAGAGGCATCGTCATCATCATCATCGTCGTCAACAAATCCATCATCCCCGCCTCTGACTTGCAAAAGTGAGTTGAGGTTGTTCATGTTCATGTTGTTGAGGAAGCATCTATCATTTCGATTTCGACTGGGAATTGGCGCGCCAAATAATGTATATGATGTAGTAGGCGCCAGTCCTGTGTTTGGAAAACAATTAGCGCCCGTCAAAAGAGGCAACCGCGACCGAGGCTGTGGATTAGCCTCGGCCAAGGCGGCGATGATCGCTGCTATCAAAATCAAGTTATAATGATGATGGATCATAATATTGCCCATCATCGTGATGGTGGCGAGTATGGAGGATGATGCCATGAGGAGATGGATGGACGATCTCCTGCTCCTATTTGCGCCGCCCATGGATGAAACGGATATATATATTATTTAGAGCTAACTATCGTACTATTTCATACACACCCAACGACAGCCTATATTTTGATAGATGATGATGCTTTGGTTGGCGTGTGATTATGATGGCGATGATGTTGTGATGGTGCCAACAACAACAAAAAATATATAGGAGTAATAATCAAGAATCATTTCTCATTTCAGACACGCGCGCCGATGGAGCACATGGCTGGTGATGGAAAAGATATCTATTTACAATATCCATTATCTATCTACGTAGCTAGGTAGCGCAAAAATAAACAAGTAGTGGCTTTGAGTAGTTACTACAAACTGCGTAACGAATAATTACAAAATTGTGATTGTATGTATTGTTTGTGATAATCCTTGGTAGTATGTATTTGTTTAATACAATTGGTATGTTTTATGGAACGAAAGTTACGCAAGCTGTACTCGTTCACAGAAAAAAACAATTACTCTCAAACAAGCAGAGTATGGTACCATTTGGCTTCATTCAGCGAAGATAGAAGGCAATCTGCATTCCCTCAAGCACATCGTACCAACGGCGGCCATGAAGAAGAAGAAAAGGAAGACAGAGCCGTCGCTGGGAATGTGGCGGTACTTGGCAGCCATCATGATGTCAACGTTGAAGATGGCACAAGCAGGTTTCAAGGATGGTAAGAGTAAGATTAGTAAGAGAAATAACTGGGCCCAAAAGACAGTGCAAGGTCTGTCTCAGCTACGCATCTTCAAGCTACACATTCGGTGAATATTCATGTCAATGAGTAATAGTTCCTTTTGTCAAAGGCGGTATGTCATGGATCTCCATGATTTTTGAAAAGAGCTAGAGGTTGGCATTGCTGTTGATAGTGAATGAGAAAATATGAAATAGAGTAGACCTGAATATCGCCTCATCCTGTGAAATATTTATGAAACTATCATGTGTAACACCAACAAAAATACTGTAAATATTGTGAAGCAGTGCACAGCTTTCTCTTTTTGGCCATGATTTGGTCTAGGAACAGTCGGCCGAGATGACAAGGTTGGAAAAGCAGTTGGCGATACTGACGGCGCCGTCTCGCAGACCTGTCCAGAAAGAGGAGTCAATAGAACTTTACCACCGTAATAAGATCTCACAGTCACATCGAGCTTGGACTCATCTTCAAATTCACCAGTGATGCGGGTACCTTCCTTTACAAAACAGCCATAAAATACAATTGTACCACGCCGTTCAACTTTCATTTCGCCTTGGAATGTCCCTGATCGAATATGAACTTTAGCCGAGTTTAAGACGTAAACACTGAGGCCATCGCCAAATGCTCCGACACCTCCTACAAAGTTACCGCCATATATTATAGCTTCTGTACCAAATCCATTGACTAGTTGCAAATATGAGAGAAATAATAGGGAACACAATGATTGGTCAGAAAATAATCATATGGTTGCATAGAATTCAGAAACACAGACAACTCACCATGAAGGGCATTGCCTGCAGAAGCAAAAGCAGAATACAAAGGATTTTCATAATCTGATTCCATATTGGTTCACACAGTCATTCAAGGCATCTTACCTCCAACACCATTGGGTGCATCTCCACCTATTACATGAATTCCTTCGTAGAACTCTGCATGGCTTGCAGTCTCAGGGCTAGACTGTCCGTTGTTGACATGTATTGCTTCTCCTCCGTCTTCATATTCGCCTTCAGATAATGAAGTGTCTGCGTAGCTTCCATTAACATGCCCCCCTCTTCCAATCAGTGTCGAAGAAATCGAAAGCCTAATGGCCGGCCAGTCTGTATTCATTGGCGCCTCGATATATCCTTCCTCCTCTAATATCAAGGTAGTATACTTTGAAACAACAATGGATTCATCGATGAAGGATGATTCATAATTGTTGATCACATAGCTTCTACCATCGTTATACACGGTTACATCAGACAGCTCTATTGGGGAGCGAGTAGGCCTGCGAGGACTGGAGGTTAGAAAAGTGTCCAGACGAGCCGAAGGAGATATTGTTTGGTCTTGCGTTTCTATCTGTGGGTAAGGTGTTGGTTTCAAAGTTGGACGGAACGTAGGCCTTTTGGTTGTTTGGCTTTCTGGCTGAGGACGGGCACTGTCATCATTATTTGACATAGTTTGGTCAGCAGGTGCCACAATTGGTAGTTCAAATACAAGCTTCTACAAAACACGAAACAGCAAAGTCTATGAGATGGTATGGCAGTTGAAGCAAACGAGTTAAAGTGTACAAAACGCACAATTATATTCTTGAAGTTCATTCTCCTTTCCAAGCCATATAGAAACCGATTGGTGTCAATTGATGACGCGCTAGAGCACGGGTGGATATGGCATCCACGTGCGATAATGCTGGAAACAGCATCAATGAACACATCATTATCCATACCACCATCAACAAACTTGTACAACTCCTCTTCATGTTAAAGAATTCATTGAATCAATGAATAGATAAAACAAGTACAAACCATAAAAATGTAATGAGCAAAAGCACATGACACAAACGTAACTGACCAGGAAGACAAAATCCAATCAGATACTCATACCTTTGTAGGACCAGCCAACAGTGGAATCATAGTAGTCTTGAACTAAATCAATCCATTCAAACATTCCTACAACATATCTGATTTCCTTCTTATCTTCCATACAGATGGCTTCAGGGTTTGAACAAAAATCGACATTTGGATATATTGCCTGAGAACGAGGAGGAATGGAACCAGCATGAGCTATTACTTTAACAATATTGCAGAGGCGATAATGCATACACAATTGCTTACAGGCCGATTTTCTGATGCAGCCTGTGCACCAATGTGGAAGTTTATCTGGAGAAAGTAATTAACAAGACTTAGATTTAGTTCTATCAAACAGGCAGCCATGTTGTATCAATCGAAGAAATAGTATGAACGATAGCTAATTTCTTACCTTCCCGTAATTACACTAACCAGCAGATCAATTAGAAGTCAAAAATGATATTTGATGTAGAAAAAGTGAGGAATGAAAAGTTCACACTTACAGAGCCACGCGTGAGCAATGCCCCCCTTCCCCAGAAACAACACCCAGCCAGGTCTGATCGGCCATATGAATTGGCAAAAGTCGCGTCTTTGTTAATCGTTTGTGTGGAGTCGTCCCAGTATCCCGCCGGATTGTTACCAGGTCGGCATTGAAATGGAGGTGGTGTCAAATCTAGCAAAAATGGAGGAACTCCTGTAACAGGCACTTCCGCTTCAATTTCTGCTTCATCATTGACTTTACACGACATGAAAGATTGCCATACTGGGCTGAAAGACAAATGAAATGACAGAATGAAGTGACATGAAACAGTCACAATTGGGAGTTCAAAAAATGACCTATTCTACCATGCTCTAAGACTTACCATGACTCGCTTCCGTAATCTCTACCATTTTGCCCACAGGCATTGCTAATGGCATACTGACTCCCAACTCTTTCCCAATGAACCTCATCACAAGAGTCATTGGTGATGGACTCCGCCATTGCATTGGCGAGAAAGAAAGCCAAGTTCACGAGCCCTAGGTAGGTATGTTTGATGTGATTAGGCAGAGAGAATCAAATTGGAATTGGCGTTGATTGAGGAGAAAGCAAAAATGTTTTGAGAATGCTCATATAACGTGTTGCAAATGAACATTAGCACATTCCATGTACCTGCATTGAAACCACGCAATCCCTCCTTTTCGTCACCGAGGAAGAAATATCTTTGTTCCCCCATACCATAATAGGCAGTAGTGCGGAGAGCCAATATGAGAGATTCGAATTGATACGCCTGACTAAAGTACGACACACCATTCAGGGCTCTATTCTTGGAAATTAGTATATTGCCTTCGATTTTGGATCGTTGGTTATGGAGCCAACCCATGGCGTGGTCAAAGTCGTATACCAGCGGCTTTGGTTGCTTGGGTACAGAATTCCACGTTTCTGGAAGGTTGAATATGTCATATACCAATGTCTTGAAATTCCTCCTACGTTCCTCCATAAAGTGAATAGTTTGGGTCGAGCAGAGATCACCGTCACACCCCCTGGTAAGCACACTGCTGACAGCATCCATGAACTGTGAACCATCATCCTCCTCCAAGCCATTGTCCACAAACAACTTCAATTGATCCAAGTACCCCCACCTGGATTCCTCATTACTGTAGGACTGCACGCGATCCACCCAATCAAACAGCGCCACCACAAACTTGAGCTCGGGATACGAAGCACCGTTCAACCCGCCGGCCACATCGCTCTGTCCGCAGATAATGGACGGGATGCGACAAAAGTCAATCTCCGGATATCGCGCCGGCCTCTTTTCTTCGTACGCCTTGGATCCCATGAAATGATTGAGACGGCCCAAATTACAGGTACCTCGTGTCATCAACGCGCCCCTTCCCCAGAAGCAGCATCCCTCGACGGAGGTGGCGCCGAGTACGCTGGGATAGGCCACGCGACGTACGAAGTCGACGTCATATCCGTCCCAATATCCGGCATAGTCCGATTCGAATTGTTGGGGCATGCAGTGCAAGGGAGGAGGAGGCTGGTCCCCGATCACAACGTTGTTGGTTTTATCATTCTCGTGGATCTGGTAATTGTATTTGGGATGGATTTGGGCAGTCACTTCCAAATTCGGATCGGTCGGACAGGACATGTCAATTATTTCCATTTCCTCTCCTACTCCTTTTTCTTCTTCCGCCATGCATTCACCTATTCCGCTTTGATATAGTTTGCCGAATTGACCGCAGGCATTGCTCATTGGGAAATACCTTCCGTTGACGCCGCCCATCTCGCTCAGTTTCGTACCACCATTGTTGTTACCATCATCACTACTATTATCAAATGATCCCCCGTAAACCATGCCATTGAACTCCTCACAAGCATCAAACTGTATCGCCTCTGCCATGGCATTGGCCAAAAAGGCACACACGTTCACAATGGCATATTTCACCGCATTTTCACTCGAAGGATCGTCCTGACTCAAAAAGAAGGCCGAATTCGATTCATCACGAGAGTTCAAATCATTGTAGTCCGACTTGGCATTGTCATAGCCTGGCACGTAGGGATTATCTTCGATGTGGTAGGAATTGCCGAGTATCCCGTCAACGGCCAGGCTTCGCAGGGATTGAAAGAAGGCGTTGTAGGTGTAAAGTCTGCTGGGACTGGTTTTGCTTCTGGTGCTGCTTCTGCTCTCCTTGCCACGACTCGTGTTGCTGTTGCTATTGCTATTGTTGGCATTATCCTCATTATCATTGTCATTGTCTGCGCCGGTCGTGGAAAAGGCATCGAGGGTCTGAAAGACAAAGTCTTCGATTTCCTGGCGCCGTTCGTCGAACTCGTCCTTGATCAGGAGGTAAACGTTCAGAGGGGCCACCTGCATCCTTCGTCGTCGTCTTTTTCGTGGATGTGAAGATTTTGATGATGCTGATGTATCAGCTGTCTATTCGAAGAGAGGGATTGAGCAACCAAGCTCTCTCGCTGTGGTAGATGAATCTGCAAATGAAGAGGCAAGGATTGATGCTGTCGTTGCATCATCCATCATTCATATGCATGGGAAACCGGATGCTGATGAACAGCTCCGGTTCGAAAACGAATATGGCAGAGCCAAGGTAGCGGCAGTCAGCTCTGTACCTGATCCAGATACATTTCTGGTATTTCTGAACATGCGCACAGCGCAGTCTCAGTTTTCAGTGGCAATTGGGGCCACGTACACAAATGATGAGGCTTGTGAGCTATTGGAAGCATCAAGGCTGACATAAGCTCTGCCTCAAGCAGCCCTTTTGATGCTGGATCATCTCCTGCATCATCAAGTTCTGCTCATGCCAACCCTTTGCAAGGAGTATTCGCTGAGACGCTGTCAAAAATGTTTCTGGTGGATTGCAATGCGGCAACATGAACAATCAAGGCAAACAACCAGTTGAATAGGCGCAGTACAACTACAAGCCTGTCCTGTAACTTCAGCACAAACAATCGGATGCTCTGATATCGTCGACTGAACTTGTTCTTCTTCACCGACACATTTTATGTCACAAAGAGAGCTAAGGGTAAACGGAGCAATCTTGCAATGCAGTTGTATGTTTCTGACAAGGGCTTTGTTTTTGTATGCCCAATGAAATCGGAGAGCAAGTTTCCTCACACACTGAAGCTCTTTGCAAAAGAAGTAGGAGTACTTGAGTACCTAATTGCTGATCCTTCACATGCGCAGAAATCAAAAGATGTGGTGGCTTTCTGTCACAAGATTGACACTACTCTACAACTATT
>JALLOZ010000760.1:0-10651 GCA_036939875.1 Thalassiosira pacifica
AAGATGATCATACAGGGATGAGTTTAGTATCAGTGGAATCTTAAATTGAGGGTTTTATTGGGAAACAGGAAGCATGTCCTATTGAAAATACTCGAGCAGTAAGACAGATATCAATGAAGCTGATATGTTATATCTTCACAATGATTGAGAAAATGATATGAAAATGGATTGTATAGTGCGGAAGATGATCATACAGGGATGAGTTTAGTATCAGTGGAATCTTAAATTGAGGGTTTGATTGGGGAGTAGGAAGCATGTCCTATTGAAAATACTCGAACAGGAAGACAGATATCAATGAAGCTGATGTGTTGTAGCCTCATAATGATTATACTGATATTTGATAAAAGAATGTGAAAATGAATTATACAATGCAGAAGATAATCATACAGAGCTGAGTCTAGTCTCAGCAGTATCTATAAACATGAGGACTTAATTGGGAAGGAGAAAGCAAGTCATATTGAAATTATCAAAAATTAATGTGGTAACAATATCAAAATGGATTGTACAGTGTTGAACATGACCATACAGGGTTGAATCTAGTTTCAATGGAATCTCTAATTACAAGTGATTTATTGGGGAGGTTGGAACAAGTCATATTGAAATACAAAGTCAGTAAGGCAGATATCAATGAAGCTGTTTTGTTGTAGCCTCACATTGGTTATATCGATAGGAGAAAAGGATATGAAATGGTTGGTACCGTGTTGAAGATATTCTCCAAAACTAAGTCAGATATCAAAGTATCAGCTATGTTGTAGCCGTACAATGAATATATTCATATAAGAAAACAATATGAAAATAGATTGTCAAGTGTTTGAGACGAGATAAGTTGAAGAAACCAGCAACAAGTCATGTGTTTAGAGCTTGGATTAAGGATTGTGAAGAGGAGTGACTGAAAATAACGACTATATGACAGAGGTAATGCTTCTTGAGAAGTATATGGGTCTAATGTTTTGGGATCAAGATACCAAGGTTGACTTTACCGTTCATGGGAACAACCTTGGGTTTCGAAGTGGTAAGGGAGGTGGATGGAATTTGTTTGTCAACTCTTCTGATGAGAATGTGGACGATGAGGGATTTTGTGATAATGGAGATGATTGTTGGGATGATTGCATTGACAGAGCATGCACAGGGGGGGGGCATTATTCTTTTTGAGTATTGGAAGAACGAAGGGGTGCTCAGGGACAGTTGGGACACAGGAAAATCTGAAGTAGAGGATAATGATGGGATTACAATATGGGTGATAAGATCATTTGGTTAATCTATCTTATAGTGACAAGATATACTATCAAAAGTCTTCTCTCAATTTTTTAATTTATAAAATATGTCCTAGGAACTATGTTATACACAACAATCACATATTTACATTAATATGTTTTGAGCCAGTGTGCATTGAAGATCTGACCTAGATCTTCAATTGTCTGAAGGTCTGTTTAAACCAAGATTTGCATTTTTAAAGGTTGAGTTAATATTTGTGTTAACAGGATTCAGGGTAAGTCAGTCACCTTTCCAAAACAGTACCCAACGTCTAATAATTCTTATTTTTGCACAAGATCATGACCTCACGAGGAAGCTTGTTATTTGAGTGGTCTGATATATGTGACCTTATGTCTAATCATGTTAACTTGGCTAGTAGATCTAATGGCAGCGCACCCCATTCCAAACCAGGCGTCCTAGGGTTGGAGCCCAGTCATGGTCACAATTAGACAACACTTTTTAGCCAGCACTTTTTAGACAGCACTTATTAGTCAGCACTTTTTAGTCAGCACTTTTTAGTCAGCACTTTTTAGACAGCACTTTTTGGAGGGCAAAAGGTGCTGGGTTTAACTATGGGGTATTATCACTAAATAAGCAAAGAGACATATCTAGTGCAAGGACAAGCACTTTTTAGAGTCTAAAAAGTGCTGAAATATTTTGTTAGTGGCGCAAAGAGCCACATTTAGTGTGAAGACGAGCACTTTTTAGAGTCTAAAAAGTGCTGACATATTTTGGACTAAAAAGTGCCATAGAGTTGGCTAAGGTTGGGACGAATACACAAAGTGTTCCAAACATACGATAGGAGTATCTCAGCTGTTCTCGTTGATCCTTTCTCTTGATATTTTGTTGCGGTGAGGCTGTGATTTACATAAATCGAATAACGAATTGAATTGAGATTTCACGTTAATGACCTCAAATGACCTCATATTATTATTTGTCCGCGGTAGCTAGCGTACGATGAGTGCCCGAATTAAGCTTGGGCATCCGGTTCGACGTAAAGTTCGGCAGGCGGTTAGTTGAAGTTGGCAAAAAAGGCAATAGGCCGAGCTGAACTAAACCCTGAACTAAACTGCATGACTACTACTTGAACTCGCCATTCCGACTTACAGA
Organism: Thalassiosira pacifica; assembly: GCA_036939875.1. NCBI lineage: Eukaryota > Bacillariophyta > Thalassiosirophyceae > Thalassiosirales > Thalassiosiraceae > Thalassiosira > Thalassiosira pacifica. The sequence goes on from JALLOZ010000760.1 coordinate 2,365, forward strand.
ATCACAGCCTGAAAAGTTTTTCATCAGACATTTCAATCACGCCCAACAAGACTATTGGATCACAAAAGTATTGCCTTTCGTTTGATACTCCTATATATGACTATTTTAGAGCATTTTCTGTAGTTTATTTGAGATGCCTGTGACATCTTTGCCCAATTGAAGACACATTTTACCTTACTTGATACGCCAAAAAAGGCATGCCTTACCGGGTCCTATAGTATTTGTCGCAGGCTCTAACCATTGTGTCTAGACAGCCATATCACCTTTACCTGAGCCCCAAGTTAAAGGCCGCGCAGTGGAACCCCGATGAACTGGTTGAACCATGAATGAGAGACAATGAGAACAACGGACAACCGACCATTGAACCGACACTACCATCAATAGTGGAGTACCCCCAACCCCCGACGTGTCAATAAATTTACTCTATCACGTTTGGAGTAGATGCACAAAACATTTCGTCCCTCTCGTGGCCTTAACTGTTGGACTTTAGGATAATAGACGTAATACAGGAAAGGGCGGAGTATAAGACTTCTCATATCAGCCTAGCATAAATATAAATATATAAACCCAAGGGAGTAAACGTCGGGGGTACTCCGCACTGTACCTACCTGCGCGATAAGACAGCAGACAGTGCCTGCGCGCCCCTGCGCGCGCTGCGCCTCCACTGCTACTGCTAGCGCTACTGCTACACGGGTAGGTAATTACAACATCGTCGTACCAACCTTGACCACAACCGTGCGTGCTTCAGCGAGCAGAAGGTACTAACAAAGAAGAACGATACTCTTGAACGACGATCCGATAGCCAGAGTGGAGGGAACAAAAGGGAGATTCAGCAAGCTTTGACACACGGTCAAGCACGGGCGGTATTTGCCGGTCGGGAAGCAGCAGGAATGTCATGATAGCTGGGACGGAGACGGAGGGCATGCACTAACAGTTTGGTCCAGCGACAACGGTGAAAAAGTTGCGTACAGAAAATACCTGTGCCTTGCCTTTATCGTCTTCTCCTACCTGCATCATTTTTGGAAGACGAGGGTACTGCCAAAGTGAAGGCGTCCAAGTATCTCTCTCCATCTAGAGACACCAAAGGAACTATTGGCCCAAACTTAAGGTCTACAATATCTGGTGCATCAAACTTTAGGCATCAGCATCAGGCATCCACCTAACCTCAGATCCACACAGAGATCCAGGTAATAGGAAATCCAAGCATTTACCGTGTGGCTGTCATCAAACAGGGGTCTTTCTTTGGAAGAATAAAAGTCAGTTGCCATGTACCACGAGGAGGATATTCTGGGCAACTCTGCCAGATCAAACCGCTCCAAAGGATCCGGATCCAGCTCCAACCTGACCTACCTGGACGACACAAAAGGTGACTATCACGAGGGGGGAAATTTTACCCGGGCTCAGTCCCATCCTCCCAATTCATCAATCCAAAATAATGACAGTTTTGGAGATAAAATCACTCGACGGAGCTCGAATGATTCTGGGGGGAGGAAGAAGTTGAAATCTGGAGGTGCTCAAGAGTTTCGTGTCTCGTTAACTGACTCTATTGCCACAAAAAAGATGAGCAATAACTCTGGAAATGGGGGTAGTGGCCAGTCCAGAGTGGTGATGGACAGATCGGACGCCCATGACAATCAGACAGTGGGGAGATCGGCAAACATGGACGCTGCAGACAAAACCGAAAAGACAAGCTCCATAAGTTCCTCATCTACAGGCTCACGCCGCAGACAGAAAGAAACAGACAGACAAAGGTCCAGAGCGGGAAGTCAACAACAAGATATGGAAGGGTCTTTGGAAAATATAATGGAGGTGGGGGGTGATAATTTTGTGCCAGAATTCCAAGGTTCCACAGGAGGTCAGGGGCCATCTCAGCAAAAAATAGCCCCAACTTCGCAAGAGCCGTTGGATCATAACTCCTCCTATCAACCAAGGGGATCAGAATCTCACAGACACTCTCGGTTTTATCAAACCAAAAGACCCCGAGGTCGTGATGCGAAGCAGCATACTTCGAGTGCGTTGGATTGGCCTTCTCCTGCAGATAATTTTATGGACGATTTACCTCCTCGTCACACAACCACATCCACTCACACCACTGCCGGATCTACGGTGACATCCCAGGGTTCTGGGAATGGGGGGGGCGCCGGGGTACTGCATATTGATGATGTGGCCAATGTCCAGAGTCAAGAGTATCAGCAGGTGCAACAGACCAACCCTCCACGCAGGGCTGTATTGCATGCTTGTGATGACAAGGGACGTTGTTTGTTTCATCCTCATGTTATATTGCGTAAAAAGGCCATTTTTGGTGTTGCAGGGGGATGGAAGGATGTGCTGCCAGCTTGTCCCGAATGTGAGTCCGAGGATATGGATATGGGTACTTCTGCAGCTGTGGCTGCTCTGGGGGGTAATCCTGCATTACATGCCAGTATGACACCTCTCGTTCCACCAAAGGGCAGGCAAGTAAAGTTTGATGGTGGGGGTGGACCTGTCGATGCAAGTGGATCTAGCAGGGATTTGGCGTCAAGGGAACAAGGCAATAGTTCTGACGAGGATAGCGACAGTGATGACAATGATTCTTCATCAGGAGACTCAAATTCTGATTCCTCGTCAAGTTCTTCTTCAGATGGTTCATCCTCGTCTAGCTCATCATCCGAAGGTAGTGGCAGCCAACGGTATGCTCATGAAGGAGAGAGGGGACTTCCACCCAGGCCCAAGGGCGTGAACCGGGAATATAGCGACAACTGCGGTATCAAGCCCATTAAAGTGGGTAAGGCTGGTCGCAAGATCAATAAATTAGCTTCTGGAGCCGGAAAGAGTTTGAAGAAAAAATGGGAGAATGCCAAGCAGAAGGATGATGATCATATAAGCTCTTATATTTCTAGCGGTCCACCGAGTAAAGGAAAGAAACACAAGGGGAAGGGCTCCAAATCGTTGCATAGACCTTTAAAAGCAGAGCTGCAATTCGATAAGCGCCGATCTTCTGATCCAGATCGGCCAATGAAATATCCCCAAACCTTGAGTCCTGACGCCAGCATGGACAGCGGCAGTGCTGCAGGAGCATCTAGCGCACAAGCCGTGCAGGCACAGAAAATGCTCAAGGGTGTGGGAAAACTAATGAAAAAGACTACGAAAAAATTATCCAAGAGCGTCAAACAAACTGCCCGCGCCAAACAGGTATCGCGTGGAAACACCCAGGACGATGGGGATTACGACAACTATGACTATTCAGACGATGAAAATGAAGTTGTCGATGGGGGAGAATGGGGGGAAGATATCATGTATGGCAGCCAGGGAGACAAATACTTTGATAGACATGGCGACAGGACAGGAGATTTGCACCATTCCAAAGGGGATCATGCCCATTCCTTGCACCATTCATCGCGGGGACATCCTTCGAGGCACAGAGAAAGATCGGAGCGTAATGGCGGTAGGGAGGAAACAAAGAATCATCAGTCATTATTTGCCATGCTGCCTGAACCAGACATATCATCGCCCAGATCTCGAGTCCATAGGAGCTATCACGGTGAAACCCGTCAGCAGCGTGACACACGCCTCAACGATCGAAATAAGAGCAGAAAGTCTGATCCTTCAGGAATTTCCTTGTATGTTGATGGAATGCGAGTGCGCTCCACGGGAGAAAAGGAAAGAAGAGAAAGAAAGGAAAACTACAGAGGAGAGAGGAAAAGAGGGGATGGTGCTACCGGAACCCTTGGATCTCGTGGCAGCAAGAACTCGAGGGGAAATCAAACCCGAAAGAGCTCGTATGATAGTGGCTCTTCGACTCCTAGCTCTTCGGCTCCTAGCCTCTCGTACCTTCAAGGGGGTCATACTTCTGCAAGCAACAGTATGGAAGATGTGCATGTTGGAGGTAATGTGGTTGGGACTACTCCATCCTCTGATCTTGCGTATCAGTGGGATAGAATGCCATTGCCAGAACCTCTCCCTGATGAACAATCAACAGAAGAGTCAGCTCCTGAAGAGGAGTCTGCCTCAGAGGAAGATTCACATGCTCAGAAAATGGCTGAAGTGGCTTACCAATGGGACAGGGTTTCTTTGCCAATGGATACTGACCCCCCAAATAACCGGAAAGAGGAGTTGGAAGAAATGAAAGAGCGTCCGCGAAGGCAGCCACAGGGAATTCACGAAGGTCACAATTATCACCGACACCCAGACCAGCAGTTGCGGGATCATGATAGCGAAAAGCAAAGATATCACGAACGAAGAAAGAGCCAAGAGGAGGAAATACGAATGGAATATGAGCAAATACAAAGCGAGGAGGAGGAATTAAGGAGAAAAGAATCTCTTAGAGAGGGATCCTCATCTCCATCATCACAAGGCAGAACCGGTCACCTTGATTCAGCTTCAGTGTTGGACATGGAGGTTGAAACCTCCGACGACATTAATCATAATCACAGCAGCAGATTGAAATCCTCGTCGAGCATTGCGTCCAACGGCAGCGCTGACAGTGGCATCATCTTCGACACCAAGTCTCAACATAACGCTAGTGGAGAAAAGATGGGTCTGTTGTCCATGGAGGACTTGTTGCAGAGCATACAGGAGGATATTAACATGCCCACTAAACTCAAACTGTCAGGCAGTAAAGATGGCGCGACCACACCCACACGCGAAAATTCCAGTAGCATGTCCCAACTTGACCGAAGTGGCAGGAGCAGCTCACGCTCCAATGCTGACAATTCTCGAAGTTCTTATGAGGATGAACAAGAGGAAGAAGAGCCTTCCGTAAGTGATCATGAAGAGAGGAAGGAGGAAGAAGAATCGTCCCCGAGTATCGAAAGGAGTGATTCGAAGTTTGCTTCGATAACCAATATTTTTGATGGTCTTGATGAGGATGTGTATACGCCAGTAAAAAAAGGCAGTGATGCTAAGGTTGAAGCGACAATCATGGAGGAAGACACAAAAAAACCTCATGCAACAAATCACAGATCATCCGCTGCTGACTCAGATGGTGACGAGGACTCTGAGACAGATGAAGAAGACAAGTCCCAATCACAAGATGGTAGCAATTCAACCACACCTGCAGCCCCAGAAGCACCATTCAATGATGCACCAAAGCCTCTGCCTCTCATGGGTATGTACGGTGGTGGGCTCAAGATAGATCTGAGTGATTTGAGTGCACTACAAGCTTACAAACTACCAGCAAAAAAGGCAAAGAAGAAAGAAAAGGATGATAGCGGGGAAGGGGGACTGAAAATTGATCTGAGTTCACTACAAGCTTCCAAGCCGACATCTGGCGCTGGGACAGGAGGAGGAGGGCTCAATATTGATCTAACCTCACTCCAAGCTTCCAAACCAGGTAATAAACAAGAGGAAGAAACGGATGATGTCAATGAGCCTAAACCCATGGATCGCAATGAGCTGCGCAATCTTCCCAAGGAAGAGGAGAAGGAGACATTGTTCGACCCAGATGTGAAGACGTTCGAAACTACGAATTTGCCTTACACGGGCGAGTTTGGCGAATCGGGTATGTACACAGGAAGTGTGAGCCAGCAGTATGAACCACACGGGAAGGGAACAATGGTATATGACAACGGGCAGATCATGAAGGGATATTGGGACAATGGAGATCTGGTAAAAGATGTTGAGCTGTACTCAGATGAGGAAGATGAGTCGGATGAGGATGATGAGGAGGAAGAGGATCTTTCCTCAAGCGTGGCCAACATGAGCACGAGGAAAAAGGGAAAGTTTCCGTCACAGGGAGACGATCGTTCCAGATCGAGGTCTAGGTCTAGATCGCAAACAAGAGTAGAGGCCCCTCCGCCTCCACCGCCGCCGCCACCACCTCCTCCTAAGCCGAAGACACCATCGCCATCTCCAGAGCCCTTGCCTAAATACAATGTAGGAGACCCTGGTAAACACAAGGAGATGATAACAGACAAGGACGAGGCATTGGCGGTCATTCTACAACTCAAATTTGGTGACGGGGCATTCATCAGGAGGTCTGATGGCAAGTGGACATATGCTGTGGTCAAGAGTCTTGAGGAGACGGAGGAGGGCAAGTCTGCTATTAGGTTTACTGTGAACGATCGTAATTCGTCAAAAAGTTATGCAAAGAAATATTGGGGGACACATGTGAGGCCGTTGAAAGGCTTCAAGCCAAAACCTCCCAAGCCTCCGCCAGAGCCTGAGAGGACTCCTTCAGCAGATGAACGAGAAGGTAGGACGAAAAACCGGGACGAGATGTCAGAACAAAAGAGCTCCGAGAATTCAGCCAGCACGGATTCGACGTCCAACGACGACATAGACCGGGGCCGGTCATGCCCGCCAACACAAAGTCGAATGGGATCTCAATGGGGAATGGGGCCGCCGCAGCCCGTCCGACATGGACGCAGCCGCAGTCGTTCACGGCGAAGAGCTGTTTCATTTTCGCCCATGAGAGCTTTGACATCGATTGCAGAGTCAGATGTGGAGGGAGAAGATGAGGAAGAGGAGGATGAAAGTGATGCCAGCGCTCAAAGCCACTGATTTGATCAGCGGCGCATATATCTCTTCGTCCGTTTCCTCTGTCTTGGTTGGGTGTTGAAGACTGCTATTAGTTTGAAGATGAACACGAATCTGTTGAATGAAATGTAATGTGGAAGATATGGTGCCTCGGGCTGAACAAAGCTGATCCGGGAGTTATGATCTGTCTACAATCTGCTGAGACAGAGGATTTTCTTTTCTCGTTCTTTGAGAGAGCGCGAGAAACTCCATTTTATGTGGACCTTAATGTATTAATACAAAGAACCGATTGTAAGAAGAAGCTATGCATAGTCTAATTACCTGATACCTCTATCTTTACACCAGCATACACTTTGATACCCGCATTCAACAAACTTCTACATAATGGCACAGTAGATATGTGTGCATAGTGATGACCAATCCAGCAGATACCACCTCCAGAGTTACCGTTTTGGTTTCATCAAACAAATAATCTGTTCCATCAAACAGCTCACCTTCTCCTCGTGCTCAGAATGCCATGCCATGTCATACCCATTCATGTGTCAAATTCAAAAGCTTTCCATACTTCATCCCAAACAAATTGCCGTGGTTCCCAAGATACGTCCGATAATATACCACCCATGTTATTTTCAAGAGATTCCAACTGTTCTCTTGAGCTGGAATGGAACAACCCGAGCATTTCACTCGCCCCAAGACGGAAGTCGCCAACAACAGTGTCTATGGAAGTTAGTTCAGCCCTTCGAAAAAAGACATAGGCTTCTATTAGATCATTCGCAGTTTCAGGCAATGGACCATCATTACTATTATTTGTCCATGCCACATTATGCGGGGCTTCCATCTCTTGTGCTATTGTGACAATTCTGGAAAGTGCTTCTCCCATTTCATTCAGAAAATCAAATGAATGTGTATTGCCCGCTTCAGAACGATTGGATGTTGTGATCGCCGCGGCTTGTGTTGCACACAATTTGATACAAGTGCACGGATAATCCAATAACGAGACCGTCACTCCTCCATTTGGAAGGTGTAAACTGAAGGCTGCGGGAGCTTTAGTCACTGCATAAAAGGCTGTTGATGTTGATGGTGTATCTTCCGTAATAGAAGAAGAAGTCCTACCCAGCAATGGAGGCGGGGGACAAACCCATGCATGGCAATGAATGTGATTCTGTGAAGCACCAGCTCCGACAGAGTTGAACGAGAGCATCATTGATCCAGGAGGGTCTATTGTGGATGCCAAATCAGTGATATCATAGCAATCCGTTGTGCTGAGTGATTGATCTCTCCACTCTTTCACATCATCGATTGCGGGTAATAGCAAAAAGTGACCTCTTGGGTCTGATCAAATAATCAATCATTGGTGATTCAGGAGTGCGAGAGGTGGTAGCGAATCATTTCAATTGAAGATGGTCACCAAAATGTACATTCATAAGAATCAAACAAACACAACATGCTTACCTACAGGTGACACATTGTGAAACACATCCCAAAATGCGAAATCATCCTGTTTAGAGGATGTGCCATCACGATCCCTGTTTACCACTAGCTGTCCCGCCCTTTCTCGTGGCACTCCATCATCACCGTGAAATGATTCTCCAGCGCGTCCGAACAATCGTAATGAACCTACCAAAAACGAATCATTCGACGAGTCATAGGGCGGAGGTTGACATGATATCTTTTCATCAGCAGGGTTGCTGCTCATTTCTCTTGAGCGGGGTGGACGCAGAGTTCGTACCAGCTGAAGTTGGGCTGCGTATGGTCCCTCGTATACGCATTGGATAGCTAGTTCGCTATTGCTGTTGTTGTTGTTGTTTGGTTCGTTTCCTTTCTCTCCGTT
>JALLOZ010000762.1:0-10650 GCA_036939875.1 Thalassiosira pacifica
GGGGATACTCCCCTGAGCCTCTTTCCCCCTGCAACAGCCTTCTGATTTCCTGCCGCAAGGGGAGTGGTGGGCTCAGAGCTTCCCTTGTATGCGATTTCCTTCTATCTTCACCAGTTGCCCACCGGTGTTCATGGCCTTCTTGATCACCCGAAGAACTGGCCTTGATGAACAGCGCAAAAATTGCTGCCATTGATTCGGCTGTCACCTTAGTCATGGATTAGGCTGTCCCCTCGCCGCCATCAATTCGACCGACGTCATGGCCATTGATATGGTGTCCCCTCACCGTCCCTTGGATTAGACCATCTCCTCGGCCTTGATTTGGCTGTTCCCTTGAGGACGGCCTGATTCAGCCGTCCCCTCACTGCCATTGATCCGGCTGTCGCCTTGCCCAACATTGATTAGGCCGTCCTCTCAGCCATCAATTTGACCATCCCCTTGGTCATCAATTCAGCCATCCTCTTGGACATGGATTAGGCCGCCCCCTTTCCGCCATCGATTTGGCCGTTACCTCGCCCAATAATTTGACCATTGATTAGTCCGTCATCTCAGCCATTGATTCGACCGTCCCCTTGTTGACCATCCCCTCGGTCATCGATTTGGCCATCCTCTTGATGCCCACCATAAAATGAGCTGCCCATCAGCACTGTTTAGGCGCCGTATCGCAGTTCATCAGGCTTGTTGCCTAATCGCGCCACTTGCCTCAGTTGCTCTCCCTTCACCTCATTGGTCTTGCCCACCACCTCATCGGGTGCCTCACCCCACCTCCTTGGTCTTGTCCGGGCCTTGCCCCCTTGGTCACCCCCCTTACCTTTTGCCTCCCATCCGCCGCCAGCTCCCATGCCATTCCCCAGCCATCAGTCCATCCTTTGTTATTTAGGTGCATCGCTGGTGGTGCATGAAAAAGTGTTTTTTAAGCCTACAGTTTAGGATAAACTGTAGTTTTATATTACTCTCTCAAGTTCAAACTTTGTATCCAGTGATGTACCCAAAAATAAAAAGAGAACAGCATGAAAATTGAATGATGTTAATCTTGTGTAGTAGTTCCTACATATATAAAAATAAATGAAGTGTGGAATACCTGACCACTCAGGATTGTGATGGCCCTGTTCAGGAAGTTTGATATAGTGCCACCCTTCATTACATGCATGGATTTGCCAATGTTTGTTGCCCCCAACTGCTCTTTCAAAGTTTGATACCAAACGTGTTCCAATTGTCCCCAAGATAGAAATAGAATGATCTTGTCAGACTTATATTGTGCCCCCCTTTGGGTACTATGTTTACTGGATATATTGGATTCTATTAGGTTAAGTCACAAGGGAGGTTATAATAATATTTCAGCTGGGGTTATGCCAATATGGGGCCATAATATGATATTTTGGGTGTGACAGTTGGTCATCTGACCCTCTCCCATACCTATCCCCGCCCCCGTATTTCACATCTCAATATTTGACTGCCCATCATCCAGTCAATGCCTGAGTCAATATCTCATCCAACACTTGTCCATCCTCCCCCTCACTGACAAATCTATGTGCTCTTTTCCACAAGCATTACTTTACAATACCAAAATCATCATGACTCTAGCCTTGATTTGCCGTTCCGATAGCATCTATCGATTATTATCATGCATCATCTCATCAGCAATCCATGACCTCAAATCGTCCTCCATCATCATGACCACGACGATGATGCGCATTGTCATCGTTAACATTTACTCTGATATCATATGATGATAATAAATCCAGATAAGACCTTCTCTCTTCATTCTATTGTCACTGCTACTGCTACTGGCTACTCCCCCCTCTTGAAATTATCATGGTTTTCACCCCAATGCTATGTGTTCATATGAGAAAGGATAGGCTCACATGTTCATAGGGGAATGATAGACTCACATCAACATCAATATTGTGATTTGCTGTATGTGTCCTTCCAAACATCAGTTGCTATTGTGGTTGCTTCCTTGGGAAAATGTGTTTATGCTAGCACACCTTCTAATCAGACCTTGTCAGTATCAGTGATTGTCTCAGCATGATGTCACCTTCAATCTCCAAATAAGAGTGAATCTGGACATGGGGGGGATGTTTGCATTGAGAGGCTTCAGTCCTGATAGGCGCTGTTGGATTCAGTGTTATTTCTGCCAACAATATTGTATAAAGATGTGGCAATGGTTTATTTTGTACAGATATGTTGAACCAACTTTGTTCAGCACAATGTGAGAATCTAATATTTAACCTGCAATGCTTTCAACAATCAATATTTTCATTCACGGACAAAAATAGACCACATAATATGTAAGGTAAGATAATATATTAAGATCCCAATAATAACCTTCATAACAAATCTGCCATGGTCAACTTAAGTTAGTTTGTAAACTAATTCAAGTTTACAATCACACTGTACCAGTTTACTAACTGTGTTGAAGTTTGTCAATTAATATTCAAAGTTGAATGGAAATGCTATGCAGTAAACTTTAAGATGGTGGTGATGCTTGTTTTTTGCATAGGAATTAAGTAGTGAAACAGTTGAGGCCTCTAGTAAAATACTAGAGGCCTTGACTTGATCTCTAAGCAAATCTGAATGCGCATAGAGCCCATCAAGAGGGAAAATAGGACCCCATAAACGTCATATTTGGAAGGGGCCTGCTAGCAACAAAGTATCATATATTCTGAAGTGATATCAGGGGAGAGTGAAATGATAATTTGTTGCCAGCAGATCCCTTTCAATTGATCACAATGAATTGAGGCTTCACGAATCCTAGCCTAAAACAAAAATATTGATGTATGAAGTCAAAAAAGAAGATATCTAATCATACTGTTCATATGCACAAAATCTAGGCAGGGCCAATGCCTTAAAGTTCATTGTTTCAAACTTTACCAAGTAAACTAAGAAAGTTTACCACCAAGCAAGAAAGTAAATTTGTGAACTGATTCAAGTTTATGATCATTTTTTGTAGTTGATTACTTATTGCATAAACCTAGCAGTAAACTACAAGTTTACAACAACATTATTTTGTAAAATGATTCAAGTTTATTATCAAACTGTTAAGGTTATTGACTTTCTTTAAAGTGCAAATATGAACTTTTAAAGTATGTTATGTAAGCCTAGCGGTAATTTTTAAACTTTACTTTTAAAAGTTTACCAGTCAAACTTGGGCAGGTTTCAGATGAATGCCAAGAGGATGATTATGGTCAGAGAAGAAGGAGAAATAGAGACCTATAGAGTTGGATTTATTCAATGTTAGAGTGCAGAGCGGGGACAGGATGCACCGTTGTGATACAGAGCTGGAAGTTGGATTATTCTGTAGATATTTCTATGTAACTGATTAAAAATGAATAAGAATCTAAAGCTAAAGGGGTTATGGACAGATCTTGTCTCAGTCATGTAGAGGTCAATAGAGATGATGCTGATAATGGAGGATAAATGCTAAGAATAGGGTGGCTGTCATGGTTGTTTAAAGTTGGGGACCAGTAGCATCCCATTGTACTTTTGATTTGCTCTTGTTTTGTAAATGGGAATACTTGATGGAGAAAGATTTTCTAGGTGGGCTGCACACTACACATGCAAGACATTTTGATCATTTTTATCTAGATCAGTAGGTACTTAGGGGGGAATGCTCAAAAACAATGGTGTATTTCACCATCGTATCTCCTCCATATATTTGTCTAAACCAAAATATCAATTTGAGTCCTCTGCATCTACACTCCATGAAGATTAGGAACCTGCCTTATCTTTGGTATGTGGTAGATGCTTCATATCGTGATGACAGAGGTATCAGGAAGACACGAAGATATGTTTTTGATATTCTTTGAAAATCCGATTTGAAATCAGCGGTGAAAACTGCAAAAATGGGGTAAAACAAGGGGTGGTCATAAAAATATTGGAAGACCCAGCCTTAACAAGCCCACAGGGGTCATGAGGCCCAAAAGATCTTTTTCTCTTGGCGGATCTTTTTTAATCACTTAGGAACTGCTTCAGTGTACGGTAGAAGGCCTGCATGCAACTACAACCATGAGCATCAGACAACCTTGGGCAATGTCTCTTGATGAGCATGCGATGAGTTGCATGCTTTCAGTAGGTAGATATCATACCATCACGCACCGTATTGCACAAGACCACATTGCAGTCCATTGGGATCAAACAACAATTACCAATCTCAATGCCCTCCCATTTGCCATTTGACTTCTGGGAGTTTGCTTGCTGGGTTGATTTTGTGCTCACGCTGTGCCTCCAATGTGCTTGTGGTTTATCCAAATTGTTTTCCCATAATTTCGATATTGAGCTCTTGTTGGGTGGCAATGTACTCTCACTGGTGATGATTGAGCTCTCGTCAGGTGACAATTGAGCTCTCATTGGATGGCAATTGAGCTTTTGTTGGATGGTAATTGAGATTTTGTTGGATGGCAATTGAGCTCCTGTCAGGTGGTGATTGATCTCTTGTTGGGTTGTGATTGATCTCTTGTTGGATATGGTGATTGAGCTCTCATTGGGTTACAACCCCACTCTTGTTGGATATGGCGATTGAGCTCTCGTTGGATGGTGATTGAGCTCTTGTTGGGTGGCAACTAAGCTCTCGCCAAACATGGCCATTGAGCTCTCAGTGGATGACAATTGAGCTCTCATTGGGTGGTGGCTGAGCTCTTCTTGGGTGATGATTGAGCTCTTGTCGGATATGGTGATTGAGCTCTCATCAGATGGCAAACGGGCTCTTGTTGGGTGGTGATTGAGCTTTTGATGGGCTCAGCTCTTGCTGGGTGGTATTGAGCATTGTGCAGAGATTGGGACTTTGTTGGGTGGTGACTGAGCTCTTGTTGGATAGCAATTGAGCTCTTGTTGGGTGATGACCGAGCTCTTGTCGGGTGGCAACTGAGCTCCCGTTGGCTGTTAATTGAGCTTTTGCAGGGTGGCAATTGAGCTTTTGTTGGGTTGAAAGTGAGCTCTTGTTGGGTGCAATCAAGCTGGAGTTTGGTTTGATATTGAGCTTGCATGGGGTCTAGATTGAGCTTTGCTGGTTAGAGTTTTGATCAGTTTAATCTCACGTAGGGTCTAGATTGAGCTAGTTCATGGTTGAGATTGAACTCCCCTTGGGACAAGATTGAGCTCTCATCAGGTGACGATAGAGTTGCAGTTCAGGTCAAGTTTGATCTAGTGCTGGGTTGAGATTGAGCCAGATCAGCAGTGATATTTGTCTGAATTACTTTCTATTCACTTTTTACACATATCTTGCCTAGATTCACTCTCTTGTCGTTGATAGTATCTACAGGGTGATTGAGCTGACATCCGGTTGAGATTGAACTTGCCTTGGTGCAAGATTAAGCTCTCATTGGGTAATGATGGAGCTGGTGCTCAGGTCAAGTTTGATCTCGCATTGGGTCAAGATTAAGTCAGATCAGCAGTGGTCTTTGTCTTGTTACTTTCTGTTCACTTACACATATCTCACCCGGATTCATTCCCTTGTCATTGACAGCACCTACAGTAATACCAGAATGGGAACAACATATCAAAGAGACAATGACAGTATCATCAGAGGGCAGGAGCAGGAAAGGTGAGATTTTAAGCAGTATGAATTATATCTTTGTCCATCCTTTTCAGAATATCTCAACTGTTGCCTGTTTCTTTCATAGACAACATCAGCAGCTGCGCAACTTTGATATGGGAACAGCATAGCACCAAAGTGACAGTAACATGAACAATTCAAGAAGGACAGGGAGGCAAGTTTCACATTACATGTGAGTTTTATTCTTTAAATGTCTTTTTCTATCATACCCGCTATCATATCTGTTCACTCCAGCAGCACAAACCATCATGTTATCTTGATTGCAATTCTTCCATCTTTAATTTCCCTCCCCTCCTCTCTCATCTATCCCCTCTCTGATTAATGCAGCTATAATAAAATAATTAAGCATTATCAATGTACTCATCATTATTATTTTCATTATGCTCTGTATAAAACACATTATATTTTTCTATTCCAGGGATAAGAATTATCTACAACTGAGATCAGTGTATCATGATTTCCACTTGGTTGCATGTGCAGATAATTGTAATATTGAACTGAGCAAAGCTTATGTATGCAGTGCAAGAGAAAGACATCCCACTAAAATGTACTGCCTGACTGGCCTACTATGGACAGGATCAAAAAGACCCAACAAACCCCCATAAATGGTTAAATCATGGGGGTACGGAGGTCCAGATGAAATAATAGAGGGTTTAGGTACTATCAAATGAAATAGAATTTAGTTCACTTCATTCCTTTTTCCAAGCCTTTTCATAAAAACCAAACTCTATGAGCCCTATTTTTGAATTGAACAGTGACAGGGGTACTCTGACTCATTTTTTGTATGGTACTCCTCTGACAATTAGATCCACAAGACCAACAGCTTCAATTTGGTATCTACTATATCACATAATGCCTATTTTGTAAAAGTTATGCTATCTAGCATGCAACCAGTCACAAAAGTCACGCATATATACACTAATAGCTCCATTCCTGTTAGCTGTGCTACCCCATTGTTATTTGATATACTTGCAGTTAATATGACATGGTGGGGTTGCTGTTGACAGCTGGCAAATCTTTCCTGATGGTCGTGCATTGCCAAGCATTTTAGCTGGTAGTGGGGCTAAAAATCTCAACTGTGGCCTTAGTCTCAATCCCAGCCAAAATGACAGATCCCCTCATAACAAGCAACTTTAAGGGTAAGATAAGATGACAGAAGTCAGTTGGCAAACTGAATATGATAAATCTGGTTTAATTAGAAAGAGAGTTAAACTACCTTGGTTTGGTTTGCTGCCTAATTTCAAATCAAGTTTAAAACTCTGTAAGAAAATACACCGGCACTAGTGCAAGTGATGTGACTCAACACAGTGCACATTTGTGTTCTGGCCACATTATATGTGAACAAGTTTGTACATAGTTCTCTTCCTGTATATGACCTTGTTCACAATATTGAGGCCAGAGCACAAATCACAAACTGTTTTGAGCCACAGCAATTGCATGGGTACTGGTGACTTTTTCTTGAATGAACATATGAGTGCAAATGCAAACTGAATGTATCTAGGAAAAAAAGACAAACAAAGAAAAAGATATAAATAAACTGGAATTACGCATGAAAATGTAAGCTTTCAGTCAAGTTTAGGAGATTCCTGATTGTTCTTACTCTTGCTCTACATGTGTGTATGCAAAAAAACGCACAAAAATGCAATATATCAGTCATGTGATGCAATTCTTGGTTGTTTTATTCTTGTTTGATACATATGTGCACAAAAATTGTGATGCGCATAGTAGGTTACACGTACAGAATAAAGTTTTCATTCATGTTCTATAGTTAGGTACAATATACATGTACAACAGAAAGCAACACATACAGGGTGCAAGTGTACAATAAGTAAGCTTGGGTGCCATGCATCAGCGTTAGTACTCCTCCCTCTCTGACTAATAACGACAGCAACAAATTGTCTTGTTTTTGCCATCACCAGCATTGAATAGTTTAACAACAGGAGTATGGTAGGGTGAACAATCAAACATTGTAATAGCAAACAGGTTCAAGGCCTTGGCATTAAGGTGAGGAAAGGTGGACCTCATCATAAACAGATGTCGGATGATAGAACGCACAGCATAAAACTCCAAAATATAATATTGAAGATAGAATGCGCTACATGTCACAAGTAAATCATATCAGGCAGGCAGAATCAAGCGGGCCATTTCTATAGGATTCCACAATTGATCCATTGTTGATTTCTTTTTGGCGTTTGCCATGTGCTGTGTATCATGTGTCTATTTGTGGAGTAAGATATCATAAATAATAGTGCATGAAATGAAATGAAAATAATATTTTTATAGCACTGCGTGCAAAATGATGCAGTGCTAATTACAAATTCAGTCATTATGTGACTGCACAGTTTCAATTGAAATATGAAATTCTGGATCAGTGTAGGAGTTTGTGTTCGCATAAGCAAAAATTAAAAATGCACTGTATGCTTGTGAATATATGCTGCCATATTTATTATGCACAAGTGAGTGCACATCTAGACAGTTCACCCTACATCTCCAGTCCCTCTTTAACACGTAATCTTCATGGAACTTTTGTTAAAATCCAATACTTAAATAAACGCTTTCACATAACATACAAGATGCTAAATGAATATGAATAGCTGAAAAATGATGGTTCCATTCTGAACCTGCTAAGGTCTGTCAAGGCAATGACTTTTCACCAAAAGCCTGGTCCAATTTGTCTGCCTTAAATACATCATTGAAATATTGCCTGTCACTTCTACTCATTAGTGCAGGAATAGATAATATAATCAATGATTGTGATAATAGAGTGGGGGTAGAGCAGATTGGGTCATAAAGTGACAGGCGTAGGAATTGAACATGTTTTGTGGTAGAAGTTTGTTTGTGCAGTCTCTCAAATATTGGTTAATCCAGTGCATTGGTCATAGTTCACATGTTGAGAGATATGATGCGACACACATAGGACAATGCTTGAGTTTTATCTATGTACAATATACTGTATCATATGTGGGTGATGTGTGATAGAAATCTAACCTTTGGTGTTCTACTCTTTTTTTATCATAGACTGCAGTCTGATTTCTGATTTTGTTGCAGTTAAACTTGGTGTTTGGGTTTGGAGCTGCGGATTCAAACTCAGTCAAATGATGATTGGCTAATTCAACTTGCATGATATGATAATGTTCTTAAATGAGAGAGGAATGAAAATGATGTCCTCTTGCTTGACAAAAATGATGATTAAGAGCGGTTGCTGGGAGGGGGTTGGTGTCAATATCAGCAGGATTGAGGGTGCCTTTGATCTTCAGCGACTTTGATTTTCCATGTATAGTGTCCTCCTGGATCATAGCAATGGGGTGCTTGACATGACCAGTGATTTGACCCATAAGCATAATATCTATAGATGGTTATTTATCCTCCCAAATAACTGTAGGACATGGAAAAAGATAGCATATATATTCCATGTGATGATATATAGATGCTTGTTGATGTTGTTAATGTCTGTGAAGTAAGCACAAATCTCAGCATCAGTAGAGTGAGAGGCGATACAAGATTGCTTTCTCATGTACCAATAGACTACAACTCCACATATGGGGAGGATCAACTGGAGAGATATTCATCTCTCTTGAAGCTGCCATGGTTGAGTGTACCAGTTTTTTTTAGCTTTCTCATGGGCAACATCATGAAATGAAAAATGGCTCATTATGCAATGTGCCCAAGGGAGACAGCACACGATATCCTGGGCAAATTGTTAGAACATTAGCCACAGATGAGGGGTCTTCTTTAAATTGGGTGCAACTAGGGGGAGGAAATTTTGGCAACAATGGCACAAATGGTCCATATTGTCAAGTTGTACATTGATACTGTCTGTACAGTGGTACGCCAATCAAGAATTCCCATTTCCCATCAGTTTAGTTTTGGAGTCCATAGCCGAGTCCCACCTTGACCCCTCAACACAATGAATGGAGTCAACCCTAACGTACCAAGTTACAGAAAAGACCCAAGGACCCCATCGGCAGCAGGGGACAAATGACCTCAGAGCAGAGGATAAATTACCTCAGTCATAGCTATGGCCCACAAATTGCTTCTTGAAATTTTATGGTAACTGCATGATGCTGACCTTCAGGTATCTCATGTTTGAGATTTCCTCCAAGTACCTGATGATGGTATGGGGAATCCATCCTACATCTGCTCATCAATGACAGGCATGAACTCTGTTGCAAGAATGGACTCCCATGTCTTTGTTATGATTCATTGAAGACATTTGACCCACAATTTGGATTTGTCATTGACCTATAGATTCCATTGAATCACCGTTTCATTGAACATGGGATAGATGTGCTGCATACCCAATTCAAGCCCACAAAGTTCCCAGCATCAGGTATGATATCGGCACTTTGCTGTGCATCACTGATGCCAACAAACAA
Source organism: Thalassiosira pacifica (assembly GCA_036939875.1). Taxonomy (NCBI): domain Eukaryota; phylum Bacillariophyta; class Thalassiosirophyceae; order Thalassiosirales; family Thalassiosiraceae; genus Thalassiosira; species Thalassiosira pacifica. Next base: position 9,928 of record JALLOZ010000762.1, read on the forward strand.
GCAACATGACAGGAACTGCTAGCTGTCACACTCTTGTCATCTGCTTGTTCATGAGATTTGTCATGATGTCAGAGAGGTCCATTTAACCTCTAAAATTTCTAGGGCAAGGCTAAAATAGATATAGCCATGGTGCTCGCCTGACTACCTGCCACATTATTAGATCAATTAGATCTAAGCTACCACTCTTCTATCAAAACAAATTGCTGAGGCAAAAACAACACCATTCATTGAGACACATGACTGCCATGGACTTGGCAGAAGTATAGAAAGAGAAAGGGTGTGATAACCTCTCTATGACAACAAGAAAACATTTGTGTCAGCCACAAAGCATCCCAGCCACCTGGCCTGATTATCTGGTACATTATTAGGCCAACTACATATATGTGACCATTTTTCTACCACAAACACATTGCTGAGGCTAAAACAAGGTCATTTGTTTACACCCATGGCTGTCATGGACTTGGTCAAATGAGGTAAAAGGGTAGAAATGGTGTGGCAACATCAAACCTTTTGTGTCAGCCAAAAAGCCTCACAGCCAACTGACTTATTGTAGAATTAAAGGAACCCAAAACTATGTTGAGCCTAAATACATCAATATAGCCAACATAAGGACCTCTAACCTTTAAACAACCTTTGAGGTTCATGGATCACAATTGATTTTACATCAGATAGCGAATACCTAGCGAATACGCGGAGATAGTAGATGGCGGTAGTAGATACTAG
>JALLOZ010000763.1:0-10646 GCA_036939875.1 Thalassiosira pacifica
CTCAAAAGGGTTCCAACTCTTGTCCTTGGTTGGGTCAAATTTAGGGTTAATCATCTTTCAATGTCCAAAAGTGATTTCATTCTTTGGCCTTCCACCCAGAGTTGTGCTCTCTTTAGGCTGTTGCCTTTTTGTGCATACCTTTTTGTAAACCTTCGATTGTCGGATTCTTGGTTGGGGATGCGAACTGTGGAGGCAACTTACCTGGGTTGTTTTGGATCAAGTTTGGGGCAGGGATGCTTGGCTTTGCTCGGTATTTCAGCTTGGTGGAATTTTCTGACTTCCAAACGAGCTCTTTCCTGCTGGATCTTTGATGTCAGGATCCCACGTTTCTCTAGCTCGAGGAACCCTTGTTCGGTTGGATTACTGGTTGGGGATTTCCTGGGTGGAGTTGGTTCTACAATGGGGGTGATGTTGGTTTTTGTTATTGTCAGTGACGGATGGGTAGGAGGTGGGTGTTGCTTTAGAGGGTGAATTATGTTGGGAGGGGGAGGAGGAGATGCCTTATGCTTGACCCCCTTCTTCAAAAATCTGGCTGCTTGTTGTTTTCTTTTGCATAGGCGTCAATGCAGGCCTTCTTTCTCTCGCCTTGGGCTGTTTGGTGGGCTCTTTTCATGCAGCACTTTGCATGGCAGGTGCCTTTGTAGGAGAAATGGAGGCACTCCTGCATGTTGTCGGAGAACATGGGGACATCGATCTCTTTTACGAGGACACAGTAGTGGTGGATGACACCACGGAAGAATTTGTTTGAACACTTGAGGTCCTTGTCGTGGCCTTCGTGCTCAATTTCGACCCCTTTCTTTGTATCTTTGTTTTTGTTATCATTGTCGGGAGTTCCTCTGTGTTGGGATGGCTTTGAAGGTCCAATGTGGCTGGTAGGGTGGAGGATCTCAAGGATGGAGGAAGGAATGACAAGGCTGTGGTTGTTCTGGAGGATGCCACGTTTTGTCTGGTCCCAGCAAAGCGTGCTTTCGTTGGGGAGCTCAAACTGAGCAAATTTGAACCAATCGTTACAGACTTGGGCAATGAAGAATTGTATTTTTGCTGAGAGGTCAGGATCCATGCAACTTTGGGGCTCAGCCAGGCGGTTGTCCTTTTCGTTGATAAACTCTTTCCACTCCTTGAGGAACTGGGTGATCAGGGTGTTGTGGTCGATGTACACGGAGAGGGCACCGTGGAAGATCTTGACTTGCTTTTGAAGAGTTGTGACGGAGGTGGCGATGGCCAGAGTTTCTTTTTCGGGAGCGTCCCGTTCCTTTGCTATCAGGTCACGGCCATTTCTATCCTTCTCGAAAATGGCGACCAAATCTAGATCGTCGAGGCGGATACCTTGGAATGAGCTGGCGCATCCATAGATACTGAAGGGGCTTGGCTCGAAGGGACGTTTGGAAGTGAGGCTGCCGGAACAGATGGCGTCGACAAAGGCTGGGGTGACCTGGCAGCGGACGCCCTTGTCATTCATCCCCAATGTGAATAAGTTCAAGGCTTGTTCTTTCTTTGAGCAACCAAGAAGGATCTCCTGGGCCAGGGACGTGATGTTTGGGGCCGCGTCCTCGCCATCAGAGGTACCAGCGCGCATTATCATATTGGATGTTGTATAATGTACCTTGTGCATTCCCAATTCTTTTCGTTGTTGGATCTCTGATTGTTGATTGAATTTATTTTCTTGGATGTGACTGAGCTCGTGACATTGTCCCTGAGCCTGTTGATCATGTTGGCTTGGGCTTCGAGGAGAGTGGCCAGGAAATTGGGCTATCAGGAGCTTTGTTGGAGAATCTGTTGGATGAGGGCTTGGTTGGTTTGTTGGCTGTTGGGAGGGACTGTGGTTTGTGGTGGCTGTTGGATTAGTTGGTTGGATGAGGGTTGTGGGTTATTGGGTTGAGTGGATGGGGTTTTGTTAGATTGTTTGGGGTTGGGCTGGGTTGGTTTGATTTGGGGGCCTTGGGATTTTTGGTCGGGTTTTTGGGAGGTGTATTGTTGGATTTGTTGGGAGGGGTTGGGGTAGCTGTTTTCGAGCGTTTGGACGGCGATGTGGATGTGCTGATGGGTCCGCCTTTTGTCTTTGGGGTGTCCAATTTGGTAGGAGGGGGGTAGCTGGAATTTTGGCTGTGGTTTTTGACGTAGGGGGATCAGCGGTCGCGATGTCAGACTTGGGACTTTGGGTAACGTTGGCGGGGGTGAAGGAGAGCTGGAAGTAGAAGGATTTGTGCCTTTTCCCTACTTCCTCATTCATGCTGAAGGAGTACCCTAGGTTTTTGAGGTTTTGATAGCTTAAGGTAGTGTCCCAGGTATAGATTCGTTGGAATAGGGAGCCCAATTTGATGTCGAGGGGGACGGGATCGTCATTGGAATCCTCGTCATCACTTGAGATAGCAATTGGAAGTTCGTCCTGGTACATTGTGAGGATAGTGGAGAATAGACTTCCGACCTTGAGGTCGGAGTAGATTTCGATTAGTTTCTTTGTTACCCTTGCTGGGAGGAAGAGACTGATGCATACCTTGATGTCTTTGCAATCCTTGTTGGTGATTGGGAAGTTGGACCAGTTGTTGGTGTCGAGGTTTTCCACAAGATGGAGGAGGCAGAAGGGGCACGGATGTTGTGTTTCTTCCCGAACATCCTGGTTGAGTCCACAATGAAGATGCTGGAGGTCTTTCCTAGGCCAGCCAGGATGGTGTTGACTTCCTCCTTGGCTTTATTCTCGAACCTGGAAATGTTATGGGCGAGCATTACGCTGCCGGGAGTACCTGATGCGATGGTGAGGATTGCAAACTCTGGATTCTTCCTGGCGAAGTGCGAGATACCATTAAAGGTACCCCTCCTTGTTTGCTCCATCAGTTGGGCTGTAGGGACTCCGCCGAGGTCCTTGATGTGGAAATTGTTGAGGAGGGTGTTACCCCAAGTGTTTGGATTGGGGATGGAGGAGGCGCTGTTGCGACCAATGCCGCCATGGTGGGCACCGCCGCCGCCACTATTGCTGTTGATGGCACCGCCGCCGTTGCCGCTGGTGGCCTTGATGGACATGCCGTTGTTGTTGTTGTTGTTGTTGTTTGCGTCATCGCCGATGGCGCCGTTTCCACCAATGACGCCATGGCGGGCGTCAGAATTCCAAATTCTGGGTTATTCATCGCGAAAAGGGTGGTAATGTTGAAGGTACCCTTGGTTGTTTGTTCCGTTAGCTGGGCGGTTGGAACGCTGTCCCAATCCTTGGTGTTGAACTCGTTGCGGAGAGTGTCCGCCCACGAGGCCGGTTTGGGGATGGCAGGTGCGACGCCGCTGCTATCGCTATCGCTGCTGAGGATGCTGCTCGAGCCGGATCTATCGCCGCCGCTGCCGCCGCCGCCGCCGTTCGTGTCCGTGCCGTTGTTGATGTTGGCGTGCTTGCCGTCGTTCATGGTGATATTGGCCATGGTATTGAAAAATTGAATTCGTCCAAGGTGGCGGATACTCAAATGATTGTTGTTGCTGCAATTGCTCGGATGGCCGTCGACAGAAAAAAGTGGGACTCGATATTCCCATCGTCGGCGGTCGTTGATCTTTGCAGCGCGCCCAAAACAACGATTGGATACGTGGCTCCGCTCAAAAATATCCAATCTGGACACGAGAGCTTGCGGCTGCAAGCTTCGTTCCCGCCATTCGTCCTTCGCTCCAACCCACTTTGCGGACAAACACTGATGCTGTGCATAATAATAGAAAAAACTTCAACAGTTCTCATCGATTTGAGACTGCCCAGCCAAATGCAAGTGCAACTTTGAGACATGTCCCCTAAAAGCTAAGAACATAAAAGAAGCATGAAAGAATGTACTCCGCCCTAGCCAGATACACAAACACTCGCGCAGCGCCAGCAGCATGCAGCCAGCTCGCATCTTCGCAGCGATCAATCTGTTCACTCATAATTTTGATAACTCTCTTTTTGAAGCACTTCAGCTATTTTAATACCATTAAGCATATCGACATTCTTTCCTCATTATTTGAAAGATGGATCAAGCTTGGTTTAGTACAGAGACCTTCCGCCAGGTTGAACAGAACAATCCCACCTTGAAAAAGCTACATATAGGCAACTTCTATTTCGGCGAAGTGGGTATGTACAGGCCCCGCGATGGTGCCGACTTGGCCAACCTTGGTGATTCTATTGGAAAAGATGAGTACCTGGAAAGTCTGTCCTTTAGTGATTACAGTGGAATGACAGACCTAATGAATACCAGCGGATGTGGGTCCTTTTTAGAGGGTCTCAAACTCAATCAGTCTATTCATCAACTTCAGCTGAATAACTGCAATCTCTCTGGAGGTCTAGGTAATGACATCTTGACCGCAATTGACAAGAATAGGGTCCATTCTCTTGCCCTGTGGCGTTGTGGACTAGGCCGTCAAGGGGCTCAAGTGCTAACATCGACCATACTCAAATGTAAAAATCTGAGGCACGTGAGCCTCCGATCGAGCTGCATCAACGATAATATCCTCAAGGAAATCGTCGAAGCAATTGGATACCATCACTCCATGAAAACGCTCAATTTGGATGGCAATTTGATTGGGTGGAATGGGTGTAACGCACTTGCAGCCCTGCTCCAAAATCCAAACTGCAACATTTTGACTCTCAACCTCGAAAGCAATCGCATTGACGATATGGTGTATTCTTGATCGTGAACGCCTTGAAGAAGAATCATACATTAGAGCATCTTTCATTGAATTGGAATAATCAGACCACCAAAGCTGCCGGAGAGGCATTTTCGCAAGTACTTTGCAATCCGTCGAGTGTCAATGAAACATACTTCTCCAATCATACACTCAGCAGTCTCTCATTGTTTGGATATGAAGTTGACAATGACATGCTACAAAACACCCTCTCTATGCATCTTGAGTTGAACAACAGCAATGGTTGTGATAAAAAGCAAGTTGCGATGAAAAAGGTCATGCTGATCCATCCTCATTTTAACATGAATCCATTCTTTGAATGGGGTTTGAAAGCACTACCTCTTGTCAGAAAATGGTTAGAGAATGCTAGGGCGTGCACCGAAATTAACAGAATAGACATTGATGCAAGAACCTTCTGTGCAATCTATCAGTTCATACGAGCAATGCAATGGGTGCTTCAAGTGTAGTAGATATAGGGGATTAATGGTCTGTGTCAAATATTTTTGGTATTGTAGAGAGGGAACTAGCAACATTTGGCAGGTCAAGTAATCTGAATCTTCCTTGGGTACCCTAATATCATTGTCTCGTGCTCCTCTGCAAAGTGATAGTCTCATCGACAATACTTGCTGGGTATCATGTCGAGTGAGTATCAATGGTCGAAGCATGACAAAAAACAACATCTTGTTCCTCTCTTGTATAGCAACATATGGATAGAGACCATTGACTTGATGAAGTATAACCTTGTTCAGTAACTGGAGGCGCCTTCGAGTCCATGATTGTCGCAGAATGATCTTTATATTTTAAGTATAATTGGTGGCTGAAAAGCCTAAGATACAGTTTGGCGCAGTATCTTCTTTAAGATCCGTATCAGCACAGTTACCTCGCCGCACATTTGGTCTTTTGGAGGCCTAAGTCGTCTGGCACTATTTGAGTACCGTCAAAACTAGAGGCATCTCAGAAGCTGCATTTCTTGGAGTCCATACGGAATGGCTCATGCGACCTTAGTCATGGCAACCGGATACCTTTGAACAAAGCGTTTCAAGCCCACAAGAGTGGCCTGGCATTCTTTGATTATCATTGAAGCCAGAGACATGTTAGAAGCCATATTTCTTAGAGTCTTAATATGAAATGGTGTACATATCATTTGCATTGTATTCCTGGCATTCTTTGATTATCATTGAAGCCAGAGACATGTTAGAAGCTGTATTTCTTATAGTCTAATACGAAATGGTGTAAATATCATTTGCATTGTGACTGGGGCCTTTGATCCAAATCTATTCAAGTCCACAAGAGTGGTATGGCACTATTTGAATACCATTGAAGTCAAAGGCATTTCAGTAGCTGCGGTTCTTGGAGTCCATGCAAAATGTTGGATTTAGCCTTATTTCATGTTGACTGGGGCCTTTAAGCCTATCATTTCGAAGGCTGCAGAGTGGCCTGACAACATGTCCCATGGCCTCCTGCATTGTCGAGGTACAAAAAATAGGATGATCAAAATCAACCCAATGGTAAGCATCGCGAATTGCTTGCCCAACATCAGGCATTACATCTGACATGAATTCAGAATCACAGCTAACGTCAACCTCTCTCTCGTCTCCACTTAGCGTTTGGACAACCAAGGTAAGCTTCTCCAAAAATCTCTGCCTTGGATTTCAGCATTGTCATCAGTAATATAACGGCACGATGTCTTTATCTTCCACGTTGACTCATCATTGTCGGTCAAAATGTTCTTGTACACATGGTACTTCAAAACCATTCTGTCAACAATGATATTGTCAAGATCATATGCCTTGTCTACAATCACCTTGATGCTACTGAGTGTTGATCCTTTGACAACAAGATTTTTCCAATCGCTATTCTTTAGCAGCCCGTTTGCTGTTGCATTGTCAGTAAAATGTTGATGGTGAGTCATTTGCGAGCACTGTTTTGTTCTCAAAATCCTTCAAAGGAAACATTTTCTATTGGAATCTCTACTCTTGATAGGATTAGCAACAACCCCTAGCTTGTCTTTTTTAGCCTGCACCTGGCCTTTGCTTCTTCTTGACAGGTTGAGCCGTATGCAGTGTTGGTGGTTGTCAAGTAGAAGCCACTGTGGAAATAGATGGCATTTGCTGTTCTAGCTGTTTCTTTCTAATTGGATTCGTAACGCCTTGCATCATTGAATTATTTGTGGCTGCCGCAACGTAGAATGGATTGAAATGTAGCCAGCCAAAATTTGGATAGGCAGGATTTATCATCAGATGGACAAGTTTCATCATTGGTAAGTTTGGTGCCCAGTTTGATGCCTAAGAATGCATTTCCACTATATCTACTGACATTGTTGCTGCTGCTGTTTCATTGGATCTTTGGTTTGTAGGTGCCGTGGTGATTACATTTTCAAAAATGATGCTTCGGTTCACAGGCATCCGAAGATGCAAGAGCTCGGATAGAATTTGAGTTGGTAGAGTTTGATTGGAATGTAGATTGGGATGCCTCGTGTCAGCCTGCGATGCATTTGGGGCCATCTGTACTGTACCAATCAAAGCACAATTGTTTGATTCATTGGATGGAACCTTCCATGTGTGATACTCAGTTGGACTTTTGCATGGCGAGTAGCTTCTAAAGCTAGTTGGTTGATGTTTGGTACCATGATTAGTATTACTATTTGTATTAGAATTTGCTTCATTGCAGACAGACTCAATTCAGTCAACCTATTGAGGCAATTAACCTTGAAAAGGGGCAGCGATGGCTGCAATGTCGAAATATGAAAGGGCGGCGAAAGGGGAGAGATCGATGGCTTGGAGGTTGGGCGACAAAAGGGGGGGATTGAGGGTTTGGAGGTTGGACTATTTGTCGGTGAGGGTTTCAAAATGTGGCAGATTTCATCGACGTCACTTTGAGAACCCCAAACGTCACCCAAACGTCACATCAGACAGCTACTATGATATGGTGCCTAAGTAATGCTGGCGTCAAAGAATAAAACTTATTTGTCTATTTTTGTCTATTCTTTAGCTCGAAACTTGCTAGCTTCCGCTGTGTTATTTGAGTTTGAAATTCGAACATCAAGTAAAGCTCTATGCCTTATTCCGAATGGTACATATCAGATGAGAACTTATTTCAAAACATGTTGATGCGATGCCATATCCAAAAAATGTTCCAATTAATTGTCATTGACGATGTGCATCTTTACACAATGCATGGCTGCACTTTTAGGAATTATATTTGTACATAACACAATATTTTCTTTTGGTTGTATATTCCACAGACAAGAAATATCATCCTCTGTTTCTAGTCATGATGATAACAATGATGCAGTTATTAGCAGATTCTTTCTACCTATCAACTCATGTTGATTGGTCAAATAGGCTTACTACATCTTCATGTACATCCCCCAATCATCAAGTACGGTCATCCACATGTAAGTTCTAACAATGTTACAAAAAATGGACTTGAAAGTGACAGGTGGCACTCCCTCTTATTATTGTACACATGAAAAAAGTATTCAATCCTACATGTATCTGTTTGTTAATTTAAAATCATAATGTTCAAAGTGGGCATCTCATTTTGAAAAAATTGCTGACAGAAGAAATGATGCCAATTGATGTTTTGTGGATCCATGGCGACATGGGCAATAATGAAAAGTTTGCCTTTATTAGGCTATTTATGTCCCAGCTCACTATATTAAAGTTCAATCCAAGGGTTATTACTGTAACTGTAGCCACCAACATGGTATTAATCAGAGTTAGATTGGGTTACTCGAGTGGGTCTTCTGCTAGACATTATCACTGCACTGCAAGAATGTAGACAAGTTGCGGGGATGACTGGATGCTTCAGTGTTTACACAAATTGGAAGTTATTTTGCAAGTTGTCATTTACAATGTTGCTCTCATACAACAACAATATTGACAGAGATAACTGAGTTTATGGGACTGAATTATGTTATGAAATTTCTTACACCAGAAATGAGGAAACTACACCGTATCAAGGTAACAGGAAAAAACCAACATTCTCTTCTCAGCAGAAACATGACAACACAATGAACTCATACAACAATCTCATTGACGTTGTGCAGCTTTGTTTCTCTCCAACATTTGATTACATTCATTGTATGATGAAATGGTTCATGGCACAAGGTAAATGTGATCATTATCCAGAGATAATTCTCCCATACAAAACACAATGCTACGTGTGTAATGGTAAATAAAACACTTTATACTTCCCATTGTTTCTGAGGGATCCATTGGCTTCTTGGTTAGCTGATGATTTAATGATTCCATGATGTTTGAAATCAAGTATGATGAGTTCGACGGAATCATTGATGTGCTTTTTCAAGATCTTGATTGGGTGCTTTGTGTATTTGGAAGAGTATCAATCAATAGGTATAAGGTGTCTTCATTTTTCCTGCAATGTATCATTGCTGGATTTTTATCAATTGAGTGGGCTGGCAGCAAAAAGTTGGTGCATGTCCTGCCTCATGATGATTGCAACAAGTTGCATTATGAGAATATTTACTGCTAGGAGAGATTTCATTTTCATAGTTAAGTACATGGACAAGGACTGGAGACATTTAGTTTCTTGGATATATTGAATATACATGCCAAAAGTATTACGGATCCATCACAATCTGTAGATGAAGACATGTCTACTTAACAGTGCCAATAAGGAATAATCACTGCATACAATCGACATATTCAAAAAGACACTGTTGTGAGCTAATTTTTAAACATTTAAATTGCTTGTCTGTTCCCATGTAAACACTTGTCATGCTGGCACTTGTTCTGATTCCGTACCAACAACAATATTTGTCTGATGTGATTGTTGAATCGCGTATGGAATTCAAGGGGTAATAAAATTCTTAGAGAGTACATGTTAGGGGATCCCTATCATTGCACTGCTAGGACATCACCTATGTTTGATGCCTGGGCACCTTGTAGTTTTTATGAACCTCTAATTGCCTTTCTTTTATTGGTTGTTAGCACCATGCGAATTTTTCAACCTCCATCTCTAGCCTCATCATCCTGATCTGATATATCATTGGGTTGGAAGAACTCAGGAATGAGTTGGTGAGATGTATTCAGCTGCTGATTGTGGAAGTTCTCCGCCCCCCCTGCCAATGGTTTCACCATTGATTGTAGCATAGGAACCATTCACTTGTCGACTTCAGCACACCCAAAATTGAGCAAATAACCCTGTGAGTGCCCTACTGATGCAGTACCATTCCTCTTCCACTCCATGAGCTTGTTGATCAATATTCTACATTCATTTTTGGCAACAATATTGGTCGTACTATGCAGCATTGTGTTCTGTTGCTTCCAAATCTCCTCAAACTAAAGCATCTAGAGACCAAGGTACAGATGACAGAGTTTTTGATCTGCCTTGTCAGGGGAGAAGTACTTGGTGGCCTTGAACTAGTTACGGGTAAGGTATCCCCACAACATAAACTCTCCTCCCAATTCAGCCTGATTTGTCAGAGCAATCCGGATCGTATGGTGAACCTGACCGCTATCATTGACTTCCCACCTGACATAGTACGTTCTGCACATTTGAAGAAATGGGACGTATACCATTCCTGGGACCTTGTGTTGATGGTAGTATTATCGCATTGCTTGAAGAGTGCACATCAGGCCTTTTTCATGTCCAGGTGAGGACATTGAATGATGTGAAATTGTGTCTCCTTGTGGAACCCACAGCATAGGCACAATTTTTCTTGCCCAAAGCGACCCTTTTGGCGGCCCAAATTATGCCATCCGTTGAGATATTTTACCAGTCATGTGTTTTGGTGAATCATGAGTGATGCACGTGCCCACCTGATACCTTCCTAGTTGATCATATCGTAGTGGGTTGACGTTTTTGTGATGTCTTTCTCAAGGAAAAAGGCTTTGTGTTTCGGCTTCATGATTGCAAGCTAGATTTGTTCCTCATACTTTGTTGTAATCCATTTGTCGTCAATGATGAGCATTGCACCTCTCCCCTTGTTTGGCTGGTAATATGTGATTGTGTCATTTACTCAGCACCTCTTGGCATTGCAACCCATATTGGAG
>JALLOZ010000765.1:0-10643 GCA_036939875.1 Thalassiosira pacifica
GCATGGAAAATTGTTGATACAGGCTTATGTATACCTAGATAGGTACGGTACCTGTTCTATGGAGGGCATTTTTTTACTACGCTTCGTTTGTGGGTTGAAAACCACCAGTAAAATAACTGAAAAGATCCTGAACCCATTTCATTTCGGTAGTTTTCTGTACTTGCCAGGTCCCTTCCTACAATACTGTGCAGGATGCAAGGTGTGGCCTAAGATCAGAACAACAGGTGGTGTAGGCAGTAGGCAGACTGACCAGCAAAACTCATGTTTGTGCCCTGATTCTTGACAATTTCACTACTAATAAATTAGCCGTCTGACATTCAAACATGGAGTAACTTAGCAATAGAATAGGCCCCAGTTTTTTTGTCTCGTTAGATAGTATGATGAGTAAAAGGATGTTTCGCTTTGGCGAAAATTATTGTTCGGTCTCTTTTTCTCTTGCGCTTTCGCCCATCTGAGCTCTCACCCATCTGAGCTCTCACCCATCTAGCAATCAGCTCATACGAAACGAATGTGATACAGCAATTTGGAACAACACGAACCAGGCTGACTCTGAGGCCAACATAGAGACCTCCATATCCCTCATTCTTCACGATATGTCTAAATGTGCTGACCACATTTTTACCAGCCATAGCTCCCCTCGCATCCATCATCCTACTTCTGATTACTTCATGTGGATAGGTTATGACAGCAGCTGTCATCTTTGACAACCCCGAAGCAATCAGCAAGTCCAGCGGCGTTTCTTCCCCATTTTCTGAGCGTTTCCGCGCCTCGGCCTTGAGCCGTTCATAGACAGGAAATTGTATGCCAACGTGACCCAAGCCCAATAGACTCGCAGTCAACCCCCTCCAAAATATCGGAACTCCCCCCTCTTTATACATGCCCAGTATAGTTGACACGACACCATGTGGCCTTCGCTCCGATACAGGAACTTGGAAATGGTGAAGCGCTTCAGTTTGCATTCTCGTACGAACTACAAAGAGGGGATTGCAAACGACATCGGCAATGGCACCAGCGGTCATGGCCGAACTCAGGTGAACCAGCGCATGATGATTGTGTCCCCCGTCCCCATACTGAGATGACCAATGGAATATTCTCTTTTTGAACCCCTCGTACATTGGAAAGTATAGACCCCAAAATACCGGCACTGTTGCGAGGGTGGCCCCCAATCCCCGAAAACAACCGCGGATGCCGTCGGCGAGGTATATTTGTTGAATCGATTTGATGATTTTGGCATTTTTTGCAGATTTCCCCTCTAAGCCCCCCGCCACTTGCATGCGCGTTCTCACGAGGTCAAGCGGTGCGCAGGCAACTGATGCCAGTGATCCTGATCCAACGCCAGCCATGAGAGATGACATGAAGTTTTGACGATCTGCGAGGACCACTTCCGTGGCCTTTGACGCGGCGGTGATGTCATCTTCTTCGCTGACGTTTATTTTTCGGGAACCAGACCAGGAATGCCGACGTAATATCGAAGGCTTCTGTCTCTGTTGCGACTGCGGCAACGCAGTAGCGGCAGATGAGGAAGATGAAGATTGATCCATAGCCGCCTCTGAATTGCTAACCAAACCGATGAGAATCGAAATAAGGCAGATGCAGATTAATTTTTGCGTTGCGTAGAACCTGAGCATTCCCTCGGCTCGCTATCTGTGCCCGATGAGATGATTAGCTTGCGGCTTTGGTCCTCGGCCGGTGGAATGTTACTGTCACGTGTTTGCTATTCAGCGGCGCCAGTCGCGACGGATGCAGCTCGGGGCTCAGATGATGGCAACGTTGGCGAATGAGATGAAGGCCCAGATGTGTGGGCGTGAATAGGAGGGGAGATCGAGGAGATTAACCAGGAGGACAGCTAGCTGAGGACTAGGGCCATGTTCATGGCATGGACGCGCGCTGCCTGGATCGATGAGGAATGTATCTAGGTAGGAGTGCGGTTGCGATCGAGCGATGGATGATGGATTGATACGCCCAGATACGCGGCGGGGGAATGCGGATTCGTTGTCGGTCTTTGATCGTTGAAGCCAGTTGAAGTTTGTCGATTGTTGTCGTTGACATAGGAGGACGGGTCAGCCTATGTAGACTTGGTATCAAACGCTCATGTAACAGTTTCTCCCACCGTTTTATTGGTCTTGTCATCTATCCAAGGAACAGTTTTCCGGGACCCGCAGGAAAATAATGATCTGTTAGTCAAGTAACAAATCTCCGGCCAGAACACTGCGAAAGTTAGTGCTTTGACTCGATGACGTCAGGACCAATCATAGAGGTCATTTGACCTTGGTTTCGCCGGTAATAATTTGATACAAGGGTAACTTTATACCAGGCCTAGACAAACCTAGGTACGTAACTGCCGTATGAGTTTTTTTCGGGCTGTGTGCTAAGCAAGTAGGTAGCCAAGTAACAGAACGCTGGCTAAGCCGAGACCCGCCCTCCTGTTGACATGATGTATTGTATCTTTTTGTATGCGGCATCCATTCTGCATGCATTTTCATTTGAATTTACAGGAATTTGCAAGGAATTTGCTGGAATTTGTGGGATTTTAGCCATGGGATATGGCGGTAATCTAATTCAACAACTTAGCGATCAAACGACAAAAAATCTAGGAGTAAAAGCAAATATCGCTAAAGAATCCAAGCGGATTTTGGGATTCCGGATTCCGCATTCCGAATTCCGACTTCCGACGACGATGAGAATTCTGTCATTGACGGAAAGTTATTTCCTTGCTTGACGGAATGATCTCAATCGATCGGTGCAATCCCATCAACGACCTCCCACCGAGCCGAACCAGAATTCTGTGGCTTCGATACATGCAACAGTATCGTACAGCGTGAGGCAGTATCAAAGTGAATGAACAGGATGAATGTTGAATAGTTTCAGTTGAATGGAAATCACTCTCATTGAACAACTTGTTTAAAACAACAATTGGATATAGTTTGATAACAAATAGCCTGGACATAGAAGCAACATCATCGGAACATTATGACTTTCCTCCGTGGGATAGGGCGGCTTGCTTCGTCGCCAAGCCTTCGACGCGGCGTCGGACAGCTTCTGCATCATCGGCCCGCATTGACTTTGCTTCAGCGAGATATATCCATTGGAATTTTGCGAGAGAATTACGACAAATGGGAACGCAGAGTGTGAGTTCATTCTAAGTACAACATTGGTCTCATTGAGATTATTTGCAGTTTTGTTATTTTGCTGTGCTGATGATACGAGCTGTTTTCTAATGCTTCGCTACGCAGTCCTCTCGCACCCGATCATGTCAAGCATCTCATTGACAGCTATAAAGGTGATAACTTAACAGACATCTACGTGCAGCCGTCTCAAAGAATATTCCCGGACTCGCAGTACGAGAAAGCAGGTGCCGTCATAAAAGAAGACTTGTCTGATGCTGACGTTCTACTTGGTGTGAAACGCGTAGCGAATGAAGATGATCTTATTCCAGACAAGACATACATGTTCTTCTCGCATGTGATCAAGGGTCAGCCAGAGAATATGAAACTATTGAAGGTAATTCATAGAGTGTCAATAAAATCATACGTTCATAATTCAATTTTGCTTACCCATACCATATACTGGCTTAACTCATCTTTGCAGGCAATCCTTGACAAGAACATTCAGCTTTTTGACTATGAGGCCATTGCTGAGGACATCAAAGATCCTACAACAGGAAAACTGAAGAAGAAACGCCTGGTTGCATTTGGAAAGTATGCAGGTATTGCAGGGATGATTGATACCTTGCAATGTCTTGGCCGTCGCCTCCTTGCATCTGGTTATTCTACACCTTTCCTCAACTGCAGCCCTGCCTACATCTATTACGACTTGGGCGACGCCAAACGTAGCATAGAAGGACTCGGAAAGCGTATTAAGTTTGATGGTCTGCCAATGAGTCTTGAACCGTTGGTGTTTGCTTTCACTGGAAGCGGAAATGTAACCAAGGGTGCACTTGAGATATTCAAATTGTTGCCTCACAAAATGATTACTCTCGAGGAGGCAAAAGTAATCAAAAACTTGCCAGGTCCACACAATTGTCTTTACGGAGTTAAGGTCGAACAGAAAGATATTGTCAAAAAGATTGGCGGCCAGGACGAACCATTTGATAAGAAACATTATCGAGCGAACCCGTCAGAGTATGAATCTGTTTTTGCAGCAAACGTTGCACCGGTGAGCAATGTGATTGTTAATGGAATCTACTGGGATGAGCGCTATCCTCGTGAGTGACTTGTCATTAGTGTGAACTGATGTTTTTACATCACATTCCATGTTCGTTATTTGACAATATTTGACTTCTTCCTTCATTTATTCATCGTATTGCTCTGAAACTGAAGGCCTCTTGACAAAAGCTGAGATGTCTGATCTGTATAAAAAGGGACACAAAAGGTATGACTTGCAAAGCAAAGATTGACAGTCTCGGAAGTGAATCCATGCCCGTGTAGCTCACTGTCCTTCTTTCGTGTTGCTCTGTGACAGTCTCTTCGCTGTTGGCGATATCAGTTGTGATGTCAACGGATCAATTGAATTCCTACAGCACACTACGACCATTGACAAACCTTTCTTTTCGTGGAATCCACTTACTAATAAGGTAGTGGATGATATAACTGAAGATAGCGTGGCAGTCATGGGTGTTGACATACTGCCAACCGAGTTGAGTGTTGAGAGCAGTAAGCATTTTGGAAATGCACTTTTGCCTCTTCTCAAGCAGCTAATCATCGATGGCTACAACCAGGATGGCCACGACTACGAGAAGCTCCCCACGGAGCTTGTAAGTGTCTTCTGAATGCATGTGCCTATTTTAACTGCCTTGACAGATGACCTTGAACTCACCAGATAACATAATCCCCACCTCGTTGAATAACACAGGCAAATGCATGTATTGCGCGGCAAGGATCATTGACGCCTAATTTTGAATACATTGAAGCTTTGATGAAGAGGCCCGCCATGATTCACCATGATTTGAAAGATCCTCACGTCTTGCTACGCATCGAGGTAATATTCATGGTAATCTTCATTTATCATTCACTCAAATCATTACCTCAGACATTTTCTGCATTTCTTTTCATTTATATTAGGGCCATCTCTTTGATTCTGGGCTTATCAACCAGGTTCTTGACGTTATCGAGAGGCTTGACTGCCACTTTGAAATAGAGGACTGTGCGGTCAGACCTACTGTCAATGGCATTCCTCACAAATCTGTACTAATGCTTCGGGTATTCTCAGACGATGACAAGAATATTCATGATGCTGTAAAAAAGGTGGACATGCTTCTACATCTGATTGATAGTGCTGATGCGTCTATGCAACACTTTGACAATCGCGCACAATCTGCTCAGCCAGAAGACTCTTCTGGTCAAAGTATTGTGAATGTGCTGGGGGGAAAGGAGAAGAAAGTTCTTATACTTGGTGCAGGGAAGGTTGCTGGCAGTTGTGCTGAGTATCTCGGCAGGTCTAAGTCCACGACAGTCGCTGTTGCTTCACTGTATGAAGATGAGGCAATGGCTGTCGCGCAACATGCAGCTCGCGGCAAGGCTGTAACGTGCGATCTCTCTCATCCTGATGACAAGCTGAGGCGTTTGATAGACGAGGCTGATGTAGTCGTTAGTTTGTTGCCAGCACCCATGCACCCCGTGATAGCAGAGGAATGCATATCGTTGAAGACGAACCTTGTTACAGCTAGCTACGAGAGTGATGAAATGGCAGCATTGCGTTCTAGGTAAAATCGTTGCTTCAGGTTTCGTCTATTTTAGCTATTGTCACAGGCTTGTTTTACTAAAGAGTTGCTCACAACTGTCTCTTCTTTTGTGAAAAGTTCGGAAGAGGCAGGCATCTCGATCCTCAATGAAGTCGGGCTTGACCCAGGCATGGATCATATGTCTGCGATGAAAATCATTGATGATGTTCATTCAAGAGGTGGCGAGATTATTAGCTTTTCTAGCCTATGCGGAGGTAAGTAGGTGTATTTATGTACACCATTCAAATCTCATACCCTTGTGTTGACGGAGACTGCCTCGCGTATAATTTTACCAGGTCTTCCTGCCCCTGAAGCTTCAAACAATCCACTACTTTACAAGTTCAGTTGGAGCCCTATGGGCGTATTGACAGCAAGTCAAAATGATGCGACCTTTCGCAGAGATGGTGACATCATTCATGTAGATGGGGCTGACTTGCTGGCCAATGCAGAGCCTTTCTATGCATGGAAGTCTCTCAATCTCGAATGCCTTCCAAATCGTGATTCTCTCATTTATGGCGACAAGTATGGAATCCAGTCCGCCAGTTCCATATTCAGAGGAACGCTCCGTTACCAAGGCTTCTCCATATTATTGCATGTATTCAAAAATATGGGTATCCTTAATGATAAGGAAACTGGAGCATCCACATGGCATGACACCCTTGAAAAGCTTCGAACCGAGGCTGGGGCGAATGATTTAAGAAGCTTCATTCTCTCCTGTGCTGGTAATGACAAGGAGCTGGCAACCCGAGCCTACAACTGCATGATCTGGCTTGGATTAAAGGTCGCACCCGTCTCTGACCCATCTAGTGTAGTGAGATCTTTCTGTGACCTCCTCGAGCAACATCTTCAGTTTGAAGAAGGTGAAAGGGACATGGTTCTAATGCACCATGATATAAAAGCCAGATTTGATGATGGGAGTGCTGAGAGCCATTCGTGTAGTATGCAGCTCTTTGGAGATGACTCGATGACAGCGATGTGTAAGACGGTTGGTTACACTGCTGCCGTTGGCACGACACTTATACTGGATGGGGATATCACAAAGAAGGGATTGCTCCTCCCAACCAGCAAGGATGTGTACACTCCTTCCCTTGAACTTCTAAACAAAGAAGGAATCGTGTTCGAGGAACAGGTTCACGTTGATGATGAATATGACCAAGTTGGGTGATGCCATCGCTGGCACCCCCCTACTGAACCTTAGTGACATCCCTCTTAGCAGCGGAATTTTCCAAAGAAAGAATAGATCCAGCCAAGTACTCTAAAACTGGCACAGTAGATGGACCTATTTCACGTGGAGGGCAATAGACAAAACTGTAACAATAATTCAAACTCATCCACTGTTAACGCCAAAGGATGTCTATCTCAGGTGTGACCCTCCTGCTGCACCCACAACATCTCGCCGTGCCTTTTCAACTTAATGATGGAAAACACACCAGTTGAATTTATGCACGTCTCTCGTGCAGGCGTTTGAAGATTATTCGCTGTGTGTCTGTGTTCCCCTGAGCAAATTGCTGCAATTAACACTGACAACATAATGACTAAATAACAAATTCTAAACCATGAAGCTCACTAGTAGAACAACAACTCAGCAGATTTCAAGCCGAATGGGCAACTATGGTGCACAGCAGTTGGGGGAGACAACTGGCATTATATTCCACTGGCATCGTCATCGATCATATTGGGGGAGCAACTTGACCATCATGGTTGTTTCTGTAAATCTAAACCCCCAACACATCCATTCAATCCATCAGATGCACCGACATATACTCTAAATAATTTTATCACTCCAAGGCAGCAATGGGGAAGGTGCAGGAGTTGCTCTGAATGATTCCCACAATAATACCAAAAATACCAAGAGCCGATGCAAAAATTTCCACGATCAAAATCTTTACGAAGAGTGAAGCATCCTGAGCATCTCCAATCGCACAACTGGATCCAGCAATTCCAACGGACACCCCTGAGGCAACATTGGTTAGTCCCACGGACAGACCCGAGGAAAACATTCCATATCCAGCATAGTAATATCCGGCCCAATCCCAATCTTCGCTCAAAGTGCTCGTGGCTTCATCAGGCTTCTTTACTTTATTGGCAAGGATGATGGCCATAATAACGCCGTAGATTGCTGTAGCTTCGCAGAAAATAACACTGATTCGGTATTGGAATACGAAATGATGCGGCGTGTGTCATTGGGAAGGCGCGAGTGAGCAATGATATGTGTCATGAAATGCAAAAATAGATGACGACTGACAAATATAAGAAAGCACACTTGAATAAGCACAGCTTCGAAGCAACCGAAGGGAAGCGGATCTACTCACCTGATTAAGTTTTTGCTTCTGATGCGTGGCGCCTTCACCGCGGCACCCACAAGACTCGACCCAGTGAGCCAGATGCCCCATGCTGCCCCGACCACGGAAAGTCCAAGGCCGAAAGCGATTCCAAAGTTAGCATACCCATAAGGGGACATGTGCGTCAGGACTTCCGACCATCCTTGATTACAGTACGTGGATTGGCATACATTAGACGACATGGTTGTTGCTGTTTTGTTGATGAGGTTGTTGTTGTTGTGTGAAAACAGGCATCTCGTGCAAGCGGCGCAGGCGGCAGGCGAGAGGCGAGTGGTGCAAGTCCTGGTTGTGCAAGTCCTGTTATCTAGTTGTCCTTGCATGCATCCATCCGATGCCTCCGTTGAGTTGTTTTGGTTGCGCGGCCGGCGACAGTGATTGGACCGCATTGTATGGAGGAATTAATATCCGCGCCGGCAACCCCACTTTCTTAGCTTATTCGCCTGCCCCGGGAGAGGATACAAGTCGGATACAACAGGATACAATACCGCATTACTGATAATCAAAACGAAGGCTGTTGTTGTTGTTGTGCAGGTGCAACAGTGAGCTCTAAAAAAATCAACAGGTTTTCAATGGCTTGCTCTTTAGACAGCGCATATGAAATATGAATGGCTCAGTAACACCATTGGGAGGATAATGCTTCAAACAACACAGGAGTGGAAAATAAGTCATTTCCCCATGCACGACAACTACACATACACCCCTTTTCATGTCCTCTAAGATACAAATATCCCAGCATGTATGATATGGTTGTAGCATTTACAAGTCTACGTAAACATTCTTGTGACTGCAGAGTGGTGGAATATAGATCCAAGAGTGATCAATTAGCAGCAAGATTTGATATCTATCCAAATGGCAATAATGACAGAGACATAGGTCATACATGATTGTGATGGCATATGTTTAGGTTCACTTTCAATGTAACTCAGTGTGTTCTCATATTGTACCACATGGGTTCTTTTTCTAGGTGGACCACCCCAGGAAACTTCCATTGCTCTTCATTTTTACTTGGTTTGGGCTGTGAATTTGCGGATGTAATAAGGAATCAACTTGGATTTGACTTGACATCTGGTGCCCAAGAAGATGATGGATTTGTACGACTACGAAGGACAACCTCATCGCAAATCATCAAGTTGGTCAAATCAAGTTCAGCACACCCCAACTCCCAAACTGGATCCCTATGTTGACCAAGCAAACTAGACCATTTGAACTACCGAATTTGCATTTTTCTACGCAAGCATGTTTGGCCGTTGATAAATCCATTGATGGCTGGCTTGCGTGATGAGCAGGGAATATTGGTTCATTTTGTCAAATGTGATAAATTGATCTCTAGGTAATTTATACAGTAAAACATCACCATTTTTCAGTTAGTTCATGGATACACAGCAGCTCAAGCTTCAGGAAGAAAGTAGGGCCCATGGTCCATCAACATTATTGTCATTGTCATCTTCTTTTATTGTTCTTGTTCAGTCTTGTTCGTGCTTTTTGCTTGAGTGGGTGCGCGTCTGGTGCGCATTCTGCAAGTTTTAGGTTTTATCTTGGGGACGAACATACAGATAGGGATTTTTTTGAGGCAGCAATATGGGGTAGCTCTGTTCAGACCAGTATCACCAATATGGATAACATAATAATAAAACATAGATAAAATGAATAATTAATCAGTCAATGCCATCATGTCAGTTGCACAGCAAATGTGCCGTAAAGTATAATATTGTGTTTATGATAACTAAAACAAAACATTATACATAATCATTATCCTCAAGTATTGTCCCACCATAATATTATTCTCTTATCATCTCCATACACTTCCTTTTTGGGATACACCTCTTACTCATCTGTTTGCTGGAGTCCAGTAACAACATTAAATTTTATACTCTCCATCTCCACCAGATCAATTGCTTCTGGGTGCAACGGGTCAAGCCTTACAATGTGATGATTGAGCATACCTGCCTGAACCATTTACCTTGGTGCATTAATGCTAGCCCATTGTTTGGCTGGTCAACACCTTGATCCTGAACTTCTCTGAACTTGTTCTAGCCAAAAAGTTGGAAGCCACCTTTGTTGTTCACATGTGTGCATACTGAACACATTGACTCAAACATTCTATCCTCCACTTTGTAATCTTCAAAAACTGATGCTTTAATACCAATTGGGAGGTCATCCGACAAGGTATATTTCCTCATGAGATAATTGCTAATGAATTGTGTGGTAAACGAAGTTCCATCCCACAGGTCCATTGTGACAGTCCAAATGAACACAAGTTGACCTTGTCTGATTGGCATCTGAATACAAGAGCAGCAATTTGCCATGACTCCACCAACCATCATGGTCTGCAGGTCACAAAAGAATCCACCACATTTTCCTTCCAGCACTTGCATTGTTTTTGGATTAAGGAGTCCATGACTGATGAAACCATTGATATCTGTACCTTTGTGTATGATACTGCGCACAGGATACACAAGGTTATCTTTGAGAACAAGTAAATGTTGGGATGTGACCGAATTGGGCGTAGGAACGGTCACGTGATGAAATCACGTGACCGATCAGGATTATACCAGTAGGTAGGATGACTCAGCCCGGAGGCT
>JALLOZ010000769.1:0-10635 GCA_036939875.1 Thalassiosira pacifica
TGTCTTTGTCAGTGGAGGGCCAGAGAGAGGACACAAAAACAGGTTTTTAACATGTGCACTTTAGTACGGTACCTCCGTTTTAGACCCACATCGGACAAGAGGTGGAAACGGTTTGATACTAGATTCAAGGTTGCTGGAAAATTTGGATCTTCCCCAAAATATCAAACCGTTTCCAGATCCTGTCCTTGTTGACCTGGCTGATTTCACTCTCAAAGTTGTCCAAAATCCCAGAAATGGACTAAAATAAAAATCTGACCAGAATAAAATTGGTACAGTGGCCTACCTACTTCTTGAAACCTTGAAATCAACAACATTCGCCATATCACTATCCTTCCCAATCCCCAACCAAAACACAACACCCACCTCCAGCTCATCCCCAAGTCCAACTCCCAAGATGCTGTTGCTTGCCCTCTCCAGCTCCTTAATCTTCTGCCAATTGCCTGTACCAGCTCCATCACCTTTTAACGTCACCTCCCAGGCACAAGCAACCACTCTCAAGATCACCGGCGGACATGGTGAGATGTTTATTTGCATGTTTCATTTTAATATCGAATCCACCTTGAAAATTACCACACAAATGCAGATGATACTCCTACAATAGTATATCAATAATCAACAAGATTACCATCCAACTGTGCACAAACAACAACAACAACAACAACCGCTAACAATCCCACACACTTGCTATGTTGCCACATCATTGTTGTCAAGTTTTCATCATCTGCCCAGTGAATTGACTTCATCAAATAAAATACAACCCCACCATCACTACAGCAACATCTCCCCTTCCAGGGATGGGGACGTGGCAATAATGACAGAGGATGGATCTGTAACTCCATTATTTGTAGCCACAGCAGCAATCCTGAGCATGCAGCAGCTCTCTGGACAACAAGGCGGTCAATGCCAGCCTTGATATGCCGATCAAGGAAGCAAGCTGACATGACTTTCACGGTGAAAACAATGGCTGACAATTGTTGGCATTGATATATAGTGAGCAGACAGGAGGATTGTGATGCTGATCTTGGTAGATCACATAACACACACATGATCCGATGCAGCTGGGAGTCCTAGTAGTAGAGTAGCAGAGTTGGCGCGCCGCAGCACGTATCATTTCATGGCACGGGATTTGGCCAATGACAACCAAATACATTGTCTGCAATCAGCAGCCACCATGGAGATTAGCCAATAGCCATAATATTGTAACTATATATTAACGCCAATAGCTAATCCTATTATGCTATGATTTGCATGGTTACAATATTAACGAACTTCTAGCAAAGGGCAGTGCCATGGTGGCACTACCTTTAATCAAAAAACTAACAACCACACAGGAACACAGTATTATATGCAACGACATGGCCCATCATTGTCTACAACACCGGCAACGATGATGCCAAAAAGGCCGCACAAAATTTGCACCGCCAGCATGCCATATGGGCAATGCCATCATTGGGGCAGCGCATCCACCCCATTATTTGGAGAGGAGGAGGATTTTCATGGACAAGGATCTTATCTCCTTCCTCTCCAGCTCCATAACCGACCGTACAACCCTCAAGAAACATCCAAGCTGTGCATCAAATCCAGTGCCAGTAGGCAATCCCAAAAGCCAAGACCATCATGCCAATAATATCATTTACTATCGGGGACAAGGTGCCACGATCTCCTCACGTGGCCAGAAAATCCAGGAGAGTACTAGAACTACAAGCACAATATCTGGGAAGCAAGAATCACCAGGATTCGTGGGAAGAATCACCAGGATTTGTGGGCCGCCTAGAGCAAAAGGCCACCGGAAAGCTGACAGTGGCACAAGATGGGGCAAGCCAAATAGAGCATGTGGGAATTAGATCATAGTCGACAACACTGGCCGAGGTCGCAGCAGATGATTATACAGTTCGGCAACAGATGGTGCGAAAAACGCCACACAAAAAAGAACAACATCGGGGCCAAGGACACCCAAGCACAGCCAAGTCATGAGAGAACTCACTCCAGGGCAAACAACCCCAGGCAAAACCATCAGATGCCCTCCAAGGACACCACCATCATGTCCCACCCAGTTTGAGCGCAATGATCTTCTACCAAGCCGCTGAAACCCAAGATTGACATCGGGCTAAAGGGTACGTCTTCCTGAAATGGGATGCAATCTCTTTTCAAAATGACACAATCCACAACGATATCGGGGGTGGTGAGGAAAGATAAAATAGGAACTAGAAATTCTATGAGATATTGCAATCGAGCGGGCAAGACCAATGAATGCTGACAACAGAGGGTGCGGATATGGGAGCCATCTTCACAGTGTTTGTTCAGAGGGTGCGGAGCAACCAGGAAAGATAATGATTACAGTATTGATCTTTGTTTGTTAGCTGCACTGGTATTCTATATGAACCACTAACTTGCCTAAAGTATATGGATGCAAAGCTTTGTCTTCCAAAAAAGAGACATTATTTTGATGCAAAATCTGTTCACACTCATGCCGTATTAGGAGATGATTTCTTTGTCTTGTTTGTTGACAAAGAAACACCTTTTGGTGTGTCTTCCCCTGTGATGACTTGCAGCTAAGATGTCAGAACTAGTAGATTACAATTGGGAGCCAGTCACTACAGGGTTGGTGTTTGATGTTTTTTACTCCAAGATTGATACGATCTTGAACAAGCCTGAACTTGTTTGCTTGAAGTCATTTATGATGAATATGTTTGAATAATTTGAGAATGATCTACACCCATTCAAGGAGTACTATCAATTTCTATACAATAGACAAAACAAAAACTTGATTCCTCACAACTCTGGAGCAAAGATCATTCAGCTTGTTGAAGTTCTTGACAAGACTTCCGATCCAGCATAAGACAAACAAAAAATGCACACCACGTTTTATTGAGTTGGTAGTAGTAGTTTTCAAAGAAATGAAAAGGCAACTTCACTAAATCGGATAGAGGTGACATGCAGATGAAGTTGTAGTGTACATGAGAGGCAAGAGGAGAAGAAAGCATGTTCAATGCCTTACAACCTTTTGTTAGACCAGAATTGCCCTGGCTTTTTGGTAGAAAGATAGATGTTTTGCATGAATTTAACCTTGATTTGGGTAACAATGGAAATGCAACTAAGAATAGATGGTGTCAGGGAAATATGATTGAAGTATATGAAAAATCAAAACCAACAGTAAGTGTATTTTGTGATCCAATGCCAGATATTGATGGATTCAGTGAGAGTCATGAAACCAATCAGATTCTGACAAAGAGGAAATGGGAAAAGGATATTGATGGAGCATGGCAGATGGACGTTGAAGCTGACTAGGATGAGGATGAAGACAGTGACAATGACAATTATGAAAGAGATAGTAAAAGCAAAAGTAAAGAAAGTGAATGTAAATGTGAAAGTGAAGTAAATGAAAGTGAAAGAAAAATTGTCAACACCACTGCAAATTCTCTTCCTCCCCTACCACTGATCAAGTTATCCACAGCATCCTTGTCTTCACTTATAGCAGTTTCTACCATGAAAGCAACCTCAACTCTATCTGGAACTGTTTCAAACACTATAACCACAGATCCTTCCAGTAAATCCTCACTCTTATCTACCAGCAATATCCTTTCTGACCCTATAGTCAACAAGAAGGTCCATGGATGGGACTGCATTTGTTGTGGATATCAAGGCAAAAACTATGAAGCCAAAAGAATTTTTGCCCATTGGTTGAAGAAGAAGGGGTATCATAATATTACGCCATGTAAGCTCAGTCTTCTGCCTGAAGATGTGGCCAGATACCAAAGGCTCTGGGCTACCATGTCAGCAGCGGGCAGCGGCTACTGCCAAGAAAAGGTCCACGAAAGCCATTACAGAAAGCATCAAGAATCATCATGAGGAACTTGACAATGATGTTATTGAAATGATAGAGACAATGAGGCCTCATCTTACTGTTAAGAGGGTTGCCCTAAGCACAGAGACAGGGACTACAGTAAGGGGTAAGTTTAACTCTTGTATTATTGTTTATGTTCATTTCCTTTGTATCTTTGGTAAACCGGAACATAGCATTGATCCCCCATGTAAGGCTCTTGTGGTATCTTACTGGGACTCGTATTCACGTATGGCATTGGTTGTACCTATAATGGAGAAAATTATCTAGTGGCTGACAATCCATTAGTTCCAGGGATACCAGTGACTCCACCTGAAATTATTAGAGTCTCCCCTTGGTTGGTTGTTCTAAGAGCACAGTCTCAACATACCCACACTGTTGCACCATGGGATATGGCTATGTCAGCTGTGGGTTCAACTATATCAAACTTGTTCAAATTTCCATCTTTGATGACTAAACCCCACATCTCTTTTCAATTCAACAGGGACTCCTGGAACATGAGGAGGAAATGGGCAGCTTTCTGTTGCTAGTTTTGCATCTGCAAACTCTGCCAACTCCGGGAACAGCATTGTGCAAGCATTCCAAGTAGCAGGCTAGGGGGGCTACTATCAGTACTGGTATTGATAACATGAACAATCCCTCTCTTAAGTATCTAAATAATTCCCATATAGACTCTTGTGTCAGTGACCAGGCTTCTGCTGAACAGTGTGGCTTCAACATTACTGAGTCAGTAAGGTTCAAACTCATGCTCAAGATGGTATGGACAGTGGGGAGTGACTAAATCCCCCCAGATAGGAAGACCATCTCTGGTGATTTGATGGAGCTCAACTATGACAAGACTATGGAGAAGTTTTCAAAAAGCTTGAAAGCCAAAAACGTTTTGCTTCAGGGTCATATGTGATGGGGCCACCATTCACCAGATGCCGCTCTGTACCTGTACTGAACTTTGGTCTACTGGGGACGTTGGCCCCTTGGTCTTTGGTATTCATGATTGTACTGAACACATGGCTGCAAGCAGAACAAAGGGATGTTGAATACATTACAAGTATTGTTGATGATATTTGCTA
Source organism: Thalassiosira pacifica (assembly GCA_036939875.1). Lineage (NCBI taxonomy): Eukaryota > Bacillariophyta > Thalassiosirophyceae > Thalassiosirales > Thalassiosiraceae > Thalassiosira > Thalassiosira pacifica. Next base: position 4,909 of record JALLOZ010000769.1, read on the forward strand.
GACCCTGATAATGCTAAGGATTTGATTGATATGATTGTAATGACAATTGATGATGATGGTAATGTCCAGAAGGGAGTCAGAATTCTGAATGTGAGGTATCCACCTCCACATATGATTCATGGTATTTAGTATGTACTATATTTTTTTTGATGACATAGTCAAGCTAAAACCCATAAAGGTGAGTGAGGTGTGTAATATTGTTTGCATTTTGAATAACCCTCATACTCTCTAACAATATTTTATTCTCTCTTCGATTGGTACCTCATTCATAAAACATGCTGTTTCTATAATGCGTTTGGTAGTCGTGATAACCATAGGATTTATGCACAGTTTATGGAACAGTATAAGGAGCACAATGGTGGAAGATCTCTTGGATTGTTGAGGGGGCATCAACTTGGATGGCTATGCTATGCATTGAATCCTCAGATTACATGGACCTCTCATCTCAACCATTTATCAGGCCAAGTTTGACATTATATCCTTAGTTAGAACTGATGTTTTGGAAATCCTTGTATCAAATACTCTGAGTTGTGTCCCTAGCTCTTTGTGATCTTAGGTATGCCGACTTAAGCAAGCCCATGGTGATCAAGATCTATATGATTTACCACAGGCTCATGCAAGCATTAAATGCTTCCAAGGATTTCTTGAATAACAAGGAACTATTCCCTGGTGATATTAATGTAACTCTTGCTTGGGAGATGAGCCTCCTCAACAATGAAGATGATTCTGGCAATGATATGAATGAGGATTTAGAAAAAAGGTTAGACGGGGGTGAAAATCTTGAAGATCCCTATGACCCAAACGTTGAGCATCTCTGGGCTAGTGTGATTCGTCTCTTGACTTTGCAATTACCGCATGGTCCTTGTCTGTTGTGCCCGAGGTTAGGAGGGGCGTCGATGAGAGGATGACAGGGGAATACAGGGATGTAATTGAGCGGTTTGTTGATATATTAATTCCTATGATCCCACCATTGATGTTGATGTCAAAAAGGATCTTTTCTGGACTGAGTTCAAGGCTTTCCAAGATCAAACCCACCCCTTTGACAAGATGAACACAACCAGGTGGATGGCTCAAGCAGTATAGTAATCCATACACAGAGGTTCTTGGAAAGGTGGCTATGAGTTCTACTTCAAAACAGGGTGACATTTGTCCTTCTGAAATGGCTTGGGCAGCTGTAAAGTATACCAAGGATGGAAAAGGAGTAATCTTGGTGTGTGTGCTACTGAACTGCGAACCACCATCTACTGCACTGCAATGATTGATGAAGCAAGGATTAGGACAAGAGAATACAATAGAGAATTCCATGTGGTACTCACATCCAGATGTAGACTGATGATGATGGCAACTTTGAACTCTAGCTTGAGACCTTTGGTGTGAACACTTCTGTGCTCAGGACTGTTTCAAGGAATTACATCTTCGGATGCTCGGAGGAAGACTGGGAGTAGGAGTCTAGGAAGGAGAATGATCCTGCCCACAAGTCCAAGCTCCTTCAGAAGTACAAGGAACTTATCTTCTATGATTCTAATAATCAAGCCAATTATTATCCATCCTGGGAGTATGGAGTTCTAGACCAGCAAGAACAGCAGATGGATGGTGATTGGAGTTCTTCCCGATAATATAGTATTGGTAGAGGAGACATTTGCATTAGGAAATATATTGATTGGCTTCATTTCAGATACTGAGGAGGCTCCTATCATTACCAAGCTCAGTATGGATGATGAAGATGCAGATGGAAAACAGGAGGACAACGTAGCAGAAGAGGGAGAGGACAAGGGTGAGGAGGTTTGGGGAGGAACAAATGGGGGTGAGGGGTATTATGAACAGGAGAAGGTCAGGGATAGTATAAAATTGGTTACAGTTGATGAAGTTTTGATGTGAAACCATGCTCTATTGAACACAATACAATATAAAGTATGGCAAACCCTTACATGACTCATAAAACTAGCGTTCATTAACAAAACTTTCACATCAAGCACACCAAAAGTACCCCCCCAAAAGGTGAGGTCAATCCTTCACCTGACAAGATGACACCTCAAGTACCACCTCACTCACCTCTTCACCTGAAAAAACTCTTCTGGTTCTTGAGGTGAGTCAAGAGAATGAAATGTAGCTAAGGATGGCAATTTGATGTCAGTTAGGTGAGAATGTGAGTAGAATCTATAAATAATGATAGGAAAGATTAAATGAACATGCAAAAACCATAACGCTGACATGGGTTCATATTGTCGTTCACTGGCTGCATCTCCATCGATTTGACACCACACTGTCATCCACTCTTCTGCTTACTTCAGCGCGTTTGTACACGGTGCCGTTCCATATTAATACACCATACCGTTCTGCCACTGATCTTCCCGTCATGCAATATACTGGGTCATTGCTCCCAGACTATTACAAGTTGGCAATCATGGCTTGCTCAGAAAAATTTTGGTCCATTCCAGTACCTCATCATGGACAACTAGAAACAATTGCCCATCTTGACAATCCAAATTGGCTGGCCAATAATATCACCAGCGGGAAGACACATGTGATTCCTATTCATGGTGCCACGGAGAAGGGGGTCATCCTCATTGTCGTCCCCCTTCTTGTGTTCTCTGTCAATTCATTATCCAGGTTCAAGACTATGAACCAGGCATATGGAACAATCAATAGGCATCATATCAAAAAAGGTTCGGATAGAGTATATGTCAAAATAAACAAGAACGTTGTGCATCATTGTAGATCTCTCAAACAGGATATGACAAGTACCTTCTTCCTAAGTTCATTCCTGCAATTCTTCATCAATCATCCAGACTTCTATAAAATGCTACTTTGTGCGACACACAAGTATGTTCTTTGATCTGGGGCAGTCAACAAGGTCCATCTCTACGTTCAGCGGGAGGTATTTTTGTCAGGTAATACGCGAGTGAAAGGATGTATTCTGAAAATTGGTCTTCTCCCCTATCCCCGTTTATCCCGGTTTGTCCTTTGGGATTATTATCCTAGAGAGAACCGTTGAACGTGCTAAAGTCCACTGCAGATCCTCCACCTCATAGTATCCATCAGCAGTACAAGATACGCTACTACTTTTGGGACTGCCATCACGGCCGTGGGAGGAGGAACGATAGGCATTGGGGGGGACAGAGCAATGCTGCCCTGCCATCACCCTGCTCCAAATCCACCTGCAGTGGGAGTTGCACTCCGTCCACTCATACTTCCGTGGTTCCCAAGGGAGCCGTGATGTCCTATCCTTTGGGGGGGGCTCCCTGCTGCTGAAAATGTCATGCAGGTGGCTGTGGGGTGACTTGGGCCTGTGCCTGGATCCGTGGAGTTATTGGCCCTGGGAGGTGCGTTGATCACAGGCATATCAGACATTTCCATCACCAGTACCCCCTCCCCACTGATACCTTGGTCAACGGAACCTGCACCTGTCCTTCAGATTTTTTTGCTTCCTCCCCAGAGATAAGCTGGTTATCAAAGTCCCTCCCGTCGGATTGCTGTCCATCAATTATTCTTGCCTGATGTGACGTCACCCATTCTGCCTACATCAGAAAATTCATATGCAATTCCTGCGTACCATTTTTGGCATATTTTCTGTCATGCGCAGAGTCCTATAACTCCTGAGTAGGATTTCATTTGAGTGCGTTTTATTCATTTCTGCTCCAGAGGTTGCCAACACTGAAAAGCAAATTACCATTTACTATGGTGGCAATCCTGTCACTTGGAGATGAATTATGATTAGTTTATCAATTGTTCTTCACTTTAGCAATGGACCTAACAGGTCGTATTTTGATTATGGATGGCTGACACATGGCAAATTGCTCAATGGAAAGTGAGCGCTGAAATCCATTTTTTGTTGGCAGAATTCAATTCAATTACAATGTTTGCTGACTTTACATTGCCCCACTCGCCAAATACCAAAATGCCAATAGACCATCACCATCATCAGTAGGTGCTTCACCTGCACTTGGGAAGGACCTGCTTACTGTTCATAGTCATCAATGCAAGTAAGAAGCATGCTAAAACATCATGGATGGGGCTGTTATTTGCAGTTGAAGTAAGGGGTAAGTTCAAATTTCCCACTAAATTGAACTTGCTCTTAATTATTCAATTTTCCTGGAAATTCTTAGCTTTTTATGTCCACCACAAGAACAGGTTAAGGGAAAGGGTGGAGGACCGTCCCTGGAACTAGGAATTCCCAGTGCAATGCATGGGTGGACATCCGCTGCCAGTGCCCAACCTATCAATCAACTAGGTGAGAATTTGTGCATGCTTGCCACAAATTTGAATTTATCCAACCGTTCCTGGAAACCCTTAGCTTCTTGTCCCTACTGCTGCTTCAGGTGAAGGGCTAGAGGTGTACATGTCTCTGGAACCAGGAACGTCCGGGACAACACAGGGGTAATCATTTGCTACCAGCAATCAATTGAGAAATTAAATAATTGAGAAATCTGATCCTTACTAGAAATTTAAATTTATTCTAACCATTCCTGGAAACCCTTATTTTTTGCTCCTGTTGATGCTTCAGGTGAAAGGCTCAGGGGGTGTCGCTGGTATGAGAGGAATGCCCGGGGCAATGCAGGGGTGGCTTTTTGTTGCTATTGACCAATTGACTAATAAAATAGGTAAAAATAATGTATATTTATTGATAAAATGCTTTATTGATTTAATGGTTGGACATTTGCTGTCTCACACTGTATACTGTATTAACATTGTCCACCAAGACTCTCTTGTCTCTTCTTCCCTTCATTAGACTACATGATATGGCGGGCTCTTGGTCCATGCACTGCAGTAGCATGAACTTCAGCTCTGTGTGATCTGACAGCAGGTGTCATGCTCTGATGATTATCTCTTACTATTGCAACTGCTCTCACATCTTTATTTTGTGTTGTTCTAAACTGTTCTCTCAACCAGTAGGTGGTCTGATGCATGAGCTCAACCCACTATTCTCTCTTCCACCCCAAGCCAATGGGTAAGTTCATTTGCTAAGCAACATGCTTCCACATCAAGTACACTTTAGGAATCACGCTTAATCATTCAGCAAGATGTACCTTCACTGCCATAGTTACAAATATGTTGTACTTACAAACGTCCTCAGTCACAAAGTACTTATGCTTGTGCCAAAGGATACTATTTACGTCCACGTCACTTTTTCACACCACGTCAACATGCTTGCATGATAATTCATTGCACAAAAATGGCAAGGACTTAGACCTTTATATTAACAGAATCTATTCCTTAATACTATTGTAGTTCATGTACTAAGCGGCATCATGTAGATTGCACTACAAAAAAGTTGATTTTTTCATGCAAATTAAGCTAGCTACCTCAAAAATGCATCTTTCTGCTCAATTTGAAGCCAAGAGGATGCCATAAATGGATTCCTGATCATTTTTGGCCAGATACAAGTGTGTGCACCTATAACTATTGACTTTGAACATTTTCAACTGTATAGATCCCCCCATGCTTTTCTTCAAATGCATCGATTTGCAAGGTGCCCCATCATGCCAAATTTTGGTGGAAAAAGCGTGGATGTAAATAATTCGCCTGCAAGGGCTTTATTGGATTGATTTTACTTGCAGAGGAAAATGCACCACCCCACAACATGAATAGCCTTTAAAATCAAGAACTCATTTCATTGATTCAAGCATGGCAACATCCTTCCTTTGTTTATGGTTTCAGAATAGTTGCAAATTTGGTAAAGATTTGATTCAAATTCTCCATCACCTTTTGGATGTCCTTACCTGTCAT